>SNQJ01S0114713.1:0-13799 GCA_010110895.2 Picea sitchensis
TTTTTGACACTTGACCCTTTTGTGGAATACATGTTTTTGTCGATTTCTTCTTGGGGATTGTGTCTACCATATCATGGGTCTTCATGATGGATTCCTATAGGGTGTTTGGCCTGAAATCCTTCACCCAACATCTTAAGGGTTCATCCAAGCCCTCCATGAATATAATTACTAGTCTCTGCTTAAAAACATCAGTCACCATGACTTCCATTTGTTGGAACTCTGTAACATAGGCCTCTAGTTTATTTTTCTATCTCAATTGTGCCAACTCCCTAAATTGGACCTCATGGTCCTTCCTATTGAACCTGTCTATCAAAATTTGGGTGAAATCCTCATATGATGTGATGTTGGAGTGATCCAATGTTAATAGCCCATGGTAACACCACTCGTGAGCCTCTCCATACAAATGTAGAGTGGGAACCTCGATCACCTCTACCTCTGTCATCGGTTTAAACGGAAATAAGTGTCCAACTTATGTACCCATTCTTGGGCTATGCACCTGTCATACTCGTAAAAAGATGGGATAATCATCTTCCCTAATTTGCATAGAAGATCGAAATTTTTCTAATTTTGGCATGTCGTGTGCGCGTTCCTCATCTTTAGGTTGTAGTAGTCATTGTAAGACATGGATGTTTGGGCTCCTTCTTCCAGCAACTGATACTCCCTAAAGTAGAATTTCATTTTTTCCACTCCTTATTGCTTCGATGCTCTTGTAGGATGATCGTCAAGGAATGGTGGCAATAATGGCCAGGGTACCTTTCTGCTACCTTCCTGGAAGACACTCTTTGTCGACACATAGGTATTAATCCCTTCAGGAGTCCTACCACCTCTATGGATAGCCTCTGCATGGTTTCCATTGGTACGTCCTTGGATTTGGTTCGCTTGGTTGTCGAAAAAATATTGTGTTGGGAATTGTGTCAATTTTTGCTTCATATTAGCTATGGATTCCAATAGTTGTATTGTTATATATTTAGGATGGTCTCCCATAACTCCCTCTACTTCTGCTTCTTCTGATGATTCTGGTCCTGGGGTAGGTTGCTTCCCTCATCCTTTAGTTTTTCTTGGCATCAACACCTCATTAAATCATAGGCTGGCAAGATCACCATCTTTGATACCATTGTAATGTCCCCAACTAGGTTATGTGAATTTCTTGTGTTTGATTTCCAAAATTGTTAATTCTCCTTCTATAAATATGTCAAACAATTGGTATTATTGTTGTTGTTAACCCATTACAAACAATTTTCTCATATAAGAATATTGACAAACACATTGCATGCATCCATTACACAGAAAATAGAGCAGATAACCATGTCATCTTATTATGGACGAAAACAACAATACAATGATATCTAATGGTTGTAATAACAAATCCTAAACACACAAATCTAATGGTTGCAAGGCAAATGCAAAAATATACTAACATAAACAATACAAGGAAACTTGGAATGATGCCAAATCTATGATACTCACTATGATGCTCTGTTCCAACAACGTTTTCTCTGCTAGCGTCCCTTCAATCTCGCTATAACCCTATGAACCCAATCCAATTGGCTTTCTACAAACCCAATCACAGAGGTCCTCACGGGACAACTTTTGGACGTTTAGAGGGGCCTCGTGGGACACACCATACTCAACCCGTGGGGGTGCCCTAAACTATGGTCTCTCTGAAACCCTCCTGTCACCTACAAAATTATGAATCAACCTCTCCATAAAATCTTCAAAAAATTCTTGTGCAAACATCCAACTGAAGATAAATCTCCAACTGAAGCTCTAGTGGAAATCCTAGGTGGACTCCCCTCTTATGTAGCTAGGGTGGATATTGTACCACCGAAACTAAAATGCAATATTGGAAGGGTTTTGTTAAACCCAAATGAAATAATGGCTCCAAGAGCACTCCAAAAATCATAATTCCAAAGAGAAGGGTTACCCCTCTATTTATCCTTCCTCCGGGCCTTCTAGATCTTTCCCTTTTTTTGACCAAATCAAACCCTCACTTTATTTTCCCTCCAATTTCATTTAAATATAATTTGTTATTTTATTTGATGTCACTTTAGGATTTATCATTGTAGTGACACCAAATAAACCTCCTTAAATCATTTTTCCTTGTTGATTATAGCCTACAAGAGTCATATAGTCTATTGAGTCATCCTCCATCATGATCAATTGGAAGGGGACATTACAACAACAATTTTGTAAATTCTAATTCTTCTAATACTTAAAACAAAAGAAAAACAAATTTTAAGTACACCCCTAATATATGGAATCTATTTTTAGATGGTTCCAAATCCCAAGAGGGAGCTAGAGCCAATTGTCTATTGATTGATCCAAGGGGTAAATTTAGTTTCCTTTCTTGTATATTAGAGCTTGATTGTACCAAAAATACTACAAAATATGAGGCACTTGTCCAAGGTCTTAAAAAAACCATTGATTTGAAAATTAGATAAAGCAAAGTGCTTAAAGATTCTAAGATCATAGCTAGACAAATTAAGAATACAATACATTGCAATTTGCCACATCTTAAGAGTTATCAATAGGAAGTTCATAGGTTGACTGGTAATTTTAATGCTTTTAGTATTTCTGTTGTCCCACATTTTGAAAACCTAGTTGTTGATTCATTAGTTACTGCAACTTCTAGAGTTTCCCCATTAGAATATTTTGAAGCATGCATGTTCACCATTGAGTTGATTTATAGACCATCTATCCTAGATAATATTACATATTATAAATTATTTGAGGGTGATGAACATATCTTAGAATTTCTCTCCAATGAGGAGTATCTTAAGGATCTAGTTATTGATGATGAAGAGTTCCAAGAAAATTTTGAAGAGGATAGGTAGAATTAACTAAAGCTAAAAAATACTCTATTCCTAAAGGTATTATTAATCAGGAAAAATTGTTTGACCTACAAAACAAATTTAAAGGATCACCAAATGTTAAAACCAATGGTTCCAGTCTAGGTCACAAAGTTATTAATCTAGGAACTGTAGAAAATCCAAAAAATGTTAATCTTAGGAGAGGTTGTTCTAAACAAGAAAATAGAGCCTATGTTAAACTATTTAATGCATACCAATATGTATTCGCAGGGTCATATGGTGATCTTAATATTCACGACACACATATCATTCAACATTCTATCCAAATGAAAATGGATGTCAATCCATTCCAACAAAAAATTTGTAGAATACATCCTTCTCTTGAACCCCAAATTCCTAAAGAGTTAAAAAAATATTAGATGGAAAAATTAATTTTCAAGTCCAACATTCTTCTTGGGTTGCCAATATTGTACCAGTTAGAAAGAAAACTAGAAAAACTCATCTCTGTGTTGATTTCCAAAACTTGAATAAAGCTTTGGAGAAAGATAACTATTCGGTTCCACCCATGGAGAAACTTCTATAGATTGTATCGAGATTTAAAATGTTTTCACTTCTTGATAGTTTCTTAGGATACAATCAAATCCTAATATCATAAGAATATGCTCTTAAAACCATGTTCCATACCAAGTTGGGTAATTTTTCCTACAAAAGAATTCCTTTTGGATTGATTAATGTTGGAGCCACTTTTTAAAGAGAAATTGGATGTTGTTTTTTGAGTTCTCATCAACTATATTGTTGTTGTTTATTTAGATGATGTGATGGTTTATTCAAAAGATATATCTAATCATATTTCACATCTTACATAGATTTTCAAGAGGTTTAGGAAATAAAGAATTTCTCTAAATCCCCAAAAGAGCATCTTTGTTGTTACTAAAGGAACGTTACTAGGTCATATCATATCTAAAGAAGGAATACCAATTTATCCTAAGCGCAATAAAGTTATGTCCCATCTTTCTTTACCATAATAAGAAAGCAATGCAATGCAATCTTTCTTTTGGAAGATTAATTTTGTTTGGAAGTTTATTCCTTCTTTTGTTGAAACTATTAAGCCACTACAAAAGATGATCAAGAAATATTTAGAGTTTAAATGGAATAATGAGGAGAATAAATCTTTTATGAAAATTAAAAATGCTATATTTAATGCTCCTATTTTACATAGACCACTTTAATCATGATTTCTTTATTTATAATTTTGCTTTTGATCATTCCCTCACAGTGGTGCTAACACATAATGAATCTAAAGGAAATGAAGCACCTATCTCTTTTATGGGTATGAATCTACAAGGAGCATAACTTAATTACCTTGTCATAGATAAGCAAGCCTTTGCTTTCTATTAAGTTGTCAAACACTTTAGGTCTTATATCCTTAATAATCATATGAAAGTAATAGTACCTCATCCCTCTGTTTGATCATTATTTACCCAACAATAATTAGGGGAGCATGGTGGAATTATATGACAACATTTAGGAATTTTATATTGAGATAAAATCTACTCACATTGTATGAGGACAAGGATTATGCCAGATGGTTGTAGAATCATAAGATAATGCAATAAATGAAGATGAGTGATGTGAAAACGAGTTTTATGTTTATACTAATATATCCCTCTATATTCTACATCACGGGATTTTCCCAAGATACATGAATTCAAAAGAGAAAAGGGATTTAATACCAAAATCTACTTAGTACAAGTTGATCGATGTCATCCTTCTCCAGAATAATTATGATGGGGTTTTATTGAGATGTATGGAAAAGGAAGATGTTGAAAAAGTCTTGAAGGATCTCCATGATGGGCTAGCTATAGGTCATATTTCCAATGAGACTACAACTCACAAGGTATTAAGAGATGGAATTATTGGCCTACTCTCTTTTGAGATGCACATTCTTATGTAATAAAATGTAAAATTTGTCAATTAACACATGAAGAAACAAGAAAACATCAATACCATTGCAATCTGTTACAATTTGTAGACCATTAAAGTAGTGGGGAATAGACAATATAAGAGATATAAATCCCCATTCGTCAAAGAAACACAAGTATATTTTAACCATGAAATATTATTTTACTTGGCAAGTTGAAGTTGTCCCTTTAACACAAGTAAATTAGAAAGCAGACATTCAAATTATAAAACAACATTTAATCACTAGGTTTGTGTTTCTCTTGTTATTGTGTTTGATAATGTTGCTTATTTTTCTTTGGATTTATTGTATAAATTTCCATTGTACAAGGGAATCATTTTGAGGTATTTAACTAATTACTATCCTCAAGATAATTGTAACGAGGATCCTGCATCAGATCATCAAAATAGGGTCTAATGTCCAAACTAAATTGGAAATGTTAGTTGATAATGTGGACAAACCCTAGAAATTGTATTTGGCAAAAAAGTATACATAATTACCAGAAACTTTGGAGCCTCCATCTAGGAAAACCAAGAATCAACAACTAAGTGTCTGTAAGAATAAGCTTCAAATCTCATGACAAAAGATTCTAATTTTTAGCTAGCAAAGCTCAGGGATCAAACATAACTATGTACTTGTTAGGAACCCAAATTCTCACTATGGCTTCAGAGGTCCACACTGTCCACTACTCATCCGCACTGTTAAATTGTAATATTCCTTTGCATATGTAATATCCCACAAAGGGAGCCACTAGAAGCCTTAATCCCGAGATGATTCAGGCTTTGTATTTTGGGATGATTTAGCTTTCAAATCTTGGAATTTGACATAAAAATACATCATTGTTCATTTCGACCATAAAATATAGCTCAAACAATTTGCAAAACATCATTCTGATGCACATATAAAATTGAAGAGTGTCATTTTATACAAGAGTTTTTTATGTTGTGCTCTATTGTGCATGCAAGTTGGATGAATTTCAATTTATGGGTGATGTAGCATACAAGTATATCTATGCCCTTTTTTACCAGATTCAAATACAAATTGAATGGTACCACTATGACTAAAATCAATATTAATAATCAGGCTACGACAAATATAATCATGAAATTTCAAGCCTATAAGTATAGATTGATTGGAAGGATGACAATTTTCACATGAAACTCTATGTGCCTAATTTCAGATTTGAAAATTGCTTCATAGTGATCTAACTATAAAACCCTAACTTTTATCATTGAACAACTTTACACTGAAATTATTGACTGAAAACATATGCAGCGGAAACACAAAGATCATAGATGAATCATCACTATACATGAGAAACAATTTTAGTTATGTAATCTTGTTAACATCATAAATCATGAGGGAAAAACCATCCCTCCCATCCAATACAATATCACCAAAATTTGAGGACAACCTTGTCCTCCAAAGTCACCAAAATTGAGAACAACCTTGTTCTCCAATAATTATAAAAATTAGAAAACCAAACCTCAACAATATACCTGGGAATCTCTTCTGCACATGAATATGTTATAGACCAATTGTACAACCCATTGGCATCACCTGCCAGCCTATACGGATTTGTACCTACCCAGAAAATCAGATATGTGATTTACCTTACTGGTAACTCTCATATATATGTTGTTTTCTCTACTACAAACCATGTATACCCTGTACTTTATTCATCCTTATGCAACCCATGTATATATGTGCTTCGTCCTCCTACAAACCATGTATTGTATGAAAAATCTGTTCCACACATGTGACCTTCTTCAATCCTCTCTTCAATGCCAAATTCACCACCTTGTAGAGTTTCTCTTTGCTAATATCATCAATCCTCCTAACACAAGTGCAGACTCACTTATGCTAGCTCCATCATGTCTCCACACACTCTACATTTTATGTAATGTCACAATGGCATCTCTCCTTTATATACAAGTCCTAGGGGTCAACATAGAATCCCCTCCACTCGTCAACATCAAATTAGGATTTCCTTATGGGTGTGAAGCCCCAAAACAAGCCAACAAATCCCATCATCAAACCCATGAAGCCCCCACTCAAATCCATAGGGGTTTTCACCAAACCGAAAGTGTGATGTGGTGCCCAAGATGATTCCCACATGCCCAACACTTAGGGTCATGTGAGAATACCTTTCTGAAAATACAGAAATCAACACTCCCTCTTAGCAAGGAAGGTATTATCACCACACTCCACAAGTGGGAATGCCTTTCGATGCTACCAAAGCATCAACACTCCCTCTTAGCGAGGGAGGAATTCCATCCTCCATCATCACATGGAAGTAGATCTATCTCCCATGTTGGATCCTCTACCACAAATACTCTCCAATTTATATGATTGGTTGCTCCATATGTCATCAAAGAAAATCTTTCTCTCAATTCCTCCTCACTAGTTTCATCCTTGGTCATTGAATCAAATCCTATTGTCTGACATGAACCCATCCTGGAAGACATCCCGCTCTTAGAAGCTTCATGCCTCTGAACCTCCTGTTTATCCATCTCAACCACAGTCTTGGAAGATTCCTCTCTCCCATTTGGACCTGAAGGTTGGATCCCACTAAGTGAATGACTCTCCCTCTGAGCCACCTGACTCCTTCTAAATTCAGACTCCCTATGAGCTGCATGAATCCCTCTGATTCCACACAACCTTCAGATCTACCTTCTCCATGTCCACTGCCCTCTGCATAGTCCAAGAAAAATTCTCCTACCTACTAGATCCTTAGGGTTGAATACCTATGAACTCAGGCTCCCTTTGAGTCAGTACTATTGGTGGAGCTATATGCTCCCTTTGTAACTGTGCTACTAGTAGGTCACCTGCCTCACCACTGGTGGAGCTACCTGCTCCTCCTCATCTGTCTCTCTGCTAATGTTGGTCACAACACACATAGGATGGCCCTCTCTAACTACAAGAACCATTGTTAATATGAAGCTATATCCTTTCGGCATAAACAACACCTATATAACTCAAAATAATATGTGGTTCCCCTTTCTCTCAATCTATGAGACTGAGAGAACACTCCTCCTGAGTTCTAGCACCCATAACACATTTGACACCCTCAACACCACTCCTGACTCCAATCAAAATGATATTGTACCAGATCCTCATACTGCATGATTGAATCACATGCCAAGATCCACACACAAGTTTGATATAGTCTCTGTGAAAGTGCCAAACAACTCTCTAGCACTTGTCATATGAAAATATGCTCTGTTATCCACCAACTAAGTCCCCTTGTTGGAGACTATAATTGAAAGGGTGAATACCAAAAAGATCTCCCTATGGAACTTGTATGTAACCTCATCAACCTCTATTGTTGATGCCTGCTACCTTCTTCCCCCTCCTCTCAAGTGTGGACACTATGAAGCAAAATGACCATAGTCATAAAACTCAAACCATTTTTATCCTTCCTAGACACCAACCAAGTCTCCTCCTGAATACAACCAATCCATATACTCTCAAAACTTAGAAACTTCTCTCATGTATATATCCCCTACAAAAAAGGTTCCCAAAACCTGGGAAGACCAAATCAATATCCAATAACACATGTTCATCCTAGAACAACATTGTTTAGTCCTACTCCTCAATCCCTGAGGTTGAGAACACATTCCTTGCACCCATAACACATTTTCCACTCGCAACACACCCCCTAAATCCATCTGGAATACCACTTCTCTGGATCCGTGTATTACATGACTGGTCCTCCTACCAAGCTTCTCATACAGACCTGAGTCATACACTATGAAGCTCATGAATAAATCTTGTTCCCTAGTCATGTGCTAGTGGCTCCCACAGTATAAGAACCATGCATCCTCCAAGGCAAGCATATTGCTTCCCCAAGCCAAGACCATCCAATGAAATTCTACCCAAGTCTATCATCCAAGTCACCAAAAAATCTTTGTATCTGCACATGCTACCACTAATCCTGTGTCTTCATTTGAATAGTCCCAAGCTACAATTGGACACTCGGTCCAGTCCACTCTAGACCACTGCAACTCATCTATGCAAGTGTCCTCATCCTCCTAGGTCAAATACCTCATACTATCAATTTATTAATGATAGACTACCCCAAGTTGATGGTTTTGTACATCCCATTGTTATCAAGGATCCAATAGGTGGTATATAAAATACACACAGGAACACTTCCATATGCTCTTTAAAAAAAAAAATGAAGCCAATTCATCCATGTCGCATTTGAAGTTGACCAACCTGTCTCCTTTTGTTGAGTCAACCGAGAGTTCTAGTGAGCCAAAGTATCTTATCAATATTACTGAAAACATCTAGGATGTCCAAAAGGTTATACAAGCTTAGAAAAACAATGTCCAAGTACACACTAAGGTTAGTTGAATTGTTCAAGGACAATGAGGAATCCTCTCTTCCTATCCAAGAGGAAAGTAAATGCCAAACCTATTACAATCATGCTTTGCATGGCACTTGGTCATCTTCCTTGCATGTTAAGATGTTGGGGTTGAATTCTCCTTTTGCGGTAATAATTACATGATTTCCAAGACTAGAATAGATGTTACAAATCTTAGGTTGTTTATCCTTTCACATGTGATCATTCCTCCCAAACAATCAATGACACTTATGTCATTTTGTGGTCATGTTTATAACAAGTATGATTAATTGAATATTGCTAAATAAAAACATAGCATTTCCATGTATGCTTCTAAATTTTTTGATAGGAAGAACCTAATATATATTGATGTTCATCACGTACTAATGGAAATTTTGTAGGGTTCATAATTGGTTGTAGGTGCTCATTGTTTATTGCAAATCATTCATTTCATGAACACTCTGATGGAAAATTTTCTTTATGAAAGGGAAGGCATCAAGATTTGTTGTTGTGCATGCAATACATAGTATGTTTCCTAGTGATGAGTTATTAATAAACTGTAACTTTCATATACCACCTATTGCTCATCAAAGGTGGCTTGTATTGGGACTACCTTTAGATGTCCCCATGGAACATAAGAAAAATATCATTGACTAAACACAATTTTGGATTTTCAATGAAATTATTGAAAGTTTCTTATTTAATTCAACATTTTTTTTCTAAAGTGGTTGGTTTCATGTGTATTGGATTTTTTTTCCATGCTTTTTATAAATGTTTGGTCTAATGTGTGAACATACTAAATACAATGAATTTATTAATATCATTGATTTAATGTCCAATATTTTTGCAATCAAGATTTAAACGACAAGTGACATGTCTATCATCTATTGTTACACGCCACTATGATGTCAACTTGAGAGAAGGATACTAAATGAGTGTATCTCAGATAGGGATCATACCAAGCATGGTTGAATCAACCATCTATTCAATTCCCACTATGTCTTGATTAACTAATTTAGAATGTCTACTATACCATTGGCTCTTCAGAAGTTGGGGATGAAACAATGATACATAAATTGGTATGTATGATTTATTACATGATACCCATGCTATGGACGGAAAGGTGTTAGATTCTCTAGCAATATAAGCTTGGGGATGATGCTCATATAATTGATACATTCTTCAAAACCTTGAAATATACTTCCACTACCCATCTCTTTGAACATGGGTCAAGTTCTACCCAGCTAGGGACAACCATGTTACTATACAACTTGAAAGTAGTGCACAGTATGCTAAACACATGTTTCTCTACACTATTGAGGTAACTAACCATTAATTCCTCTATATTTTAATGAATTTTGTCACACAATATGCAATGAAAAAGGATTTTATACATGTTTAATGATAATGTACAGTGGAGTGGAGGTTGAGTTCGACCAATCTGGTCATGCTAACCATCATGATTAGAACCTAAGGGAGGGAAAGTTAGGTTACGTAAAAAAAGATACAGGACATCATGCAAGTGGAATTCTCATCTTTCCAATATGTTATTTTTAGGTGCAAGTGGTGGGATAACTTGACTAAAGTAATATAAAGGAAGATCATGATAATGGGCTAATATGTATTAACTAAAAATATGTGGGATGAAAATAAGGAATTGTATGTTTTCCCAAAATGCTACAACCAATTGTTTTTTTTACTCACAAGTGTTGGATACAGATTTGTAGTTTGTATTAAGACATAATTTGAGATCAAAACATCTTTTTGAGAATAGCAATGTTTTCATTCTTATCATGCCAAGCAAAGAAGATAATCAAGGTGATGGCAACAAAAAGTGATATGTACATGTTTTATTTCAGCATTTATGTTCTGGACATGCCATTTTATGATGTTTATACTCTATTATTTTTAATATTTTTTGTATGGATTCAAATCTAATATCTTTATTGTGGATTTTACTCGAATTTTATTCCTCTTACTTAAAACTTAAGAGTGTAATTTCACCACCTTAAGAGAGTAATTTCACCAACTTTAGAAAGTAATGTATGGTGGAAGTATTGTGAATGTTAAACTAATTGGAGTTCAAATTTTGGTATCGGTAGAGAATAAAGTATAATTAGTGGTGATTTTACAAAAATGTTTAAGGAGTATATTTAGGTTTTATTAATTATAGTCGAATTTCAATAATTTCAAAATGTTAATATAGTACCAAAATCATTTTTTCTTCATTGTTGGATATGAAAAGTTAACAACCATTTACAATCATAATCTTGAAAAATAGTTAAATTGTTTTGGAGTTTTAAGTTCTTTAATGAATTATGAATAATTTTTTAGTATAAGATTTGCATGTTGTCTCTTTTTCTCATATTAATATTAACAACTAGTATCATCAATGTCACTGTAATTGAAGGTATCTTTGATGTATTTTCATATTTAATATAAAATTTTAGAATAATTACATTATTTAAAAGAAAATTCAATAATAAAAATAGATTTAAAAATTTAATCAAAGATTTAATATTATCATTATATAAATTGGAGGAACAATTATTTTGTTAGATTTGAATATTCTAAGTTTTATTTTATTAATATTAATAATAAGTTTAGTAAAACAAATTAAGAATAAATTTAAAAAAAAAAACTATTTTTGTTAGATTTGATTATCCTAATTTTTATTTTATCAATATTAATAATAAACTTAGTAAAACAAATTAAGAATAAATTTAAAAATTAAACTTAGTAAAACAAATTAAAAAAAATTGATTTGATAAAAAATAAAATTGATTTAAAAAATTAATTAAATTTATATCTTTTGAGCAAATAAAATGTCTTGTACAATATGAAAATCCGAAGTAGATTTACTTGAATAGAAAACTTGTTGGTTCTTGTTTGGCTTTATACAAGCTATACACATGGTAAAGCAATGATTTATAGTGCACTCATACAATCTATACGCATGGTAAAGCAATGATTTATAGTGCACTCATACAATCTATACACATGGTAAAGCAATGATTTATAGGCCATCGTAAACATTTGACACATTTGATATGTAATGTGGTTTGCCAAATTGATATAGTAGAACTATGGATGGTGCGCTTCATCATCCCCGTACCCACTTCATCATGAGACATTGGTGTCTGGTTTTTACCATTTCATGTGAAATAACTAGCAGCAATTATTGCACATGAAAGCAAATTTAGTTATCAAATATATAATTAATACATTAGTTTTTAATTTTGATTAATTTTTTTATCACTTTATTATTAAAATATAATTATCTGAATCAATAAAATTTATAAAAAAAATTATGAAAATAAGATAAGATATGATAATTTTATTAATGTCCAATAAATGATCACAAAAATAAGTACAATAATGTTGATACAATGTGAAAGCACAAAAACAACTCTTATATAAAGTAATAGTGTTGATACAATGTGAAAGCACAAAAACAACTCTTATATAAAGTAAAATGCAAGATGCAAAATAGCAATATAAGTTAAAACTTGAAGGTTAAACACTAATGACTAAGAATAAATCTGGAAGAAATATGTATATATGTATAGAAGGTGTGAATCCTTGAACTGGAAAATATGTAATGGAAAATGGATAAGTTCTATTAGAGTTAGCTCCCCTAACAACCACCATGGCATAAGGTTGCAAGGAAAAAAGACATAGCTTATGAAAACTTGCATCGAAAGGCATCCAAAAATATAGAATGATAAAGAGGCAAAGTGTCCAAGACAAATAGCAATAAAAATAAATCAAACAAGCCAATTAGAAAGATTGAGCGATGGGATTGGGAGACAGTTGGAACTGAACTTAATCATATGATTCAATAAGCAGTTTTTGCATTGGCAAAATTAAACACTAGAGAAGGGCACATTTGATGGGCCTCAACATGATATCTTTCTCTGCCATTATAATGTATATTAAAAATAGAGAAATGCATGGCAATGTCCCTTGACATTGAATGAAATAATATAAGATGTTTGGTAGTGACTTTATATTCACCCAACGTCTGTTTACAAATTAGTTCAGAGTTTGTAAATACTACAATTTGATTGATCATGTGGGTCTTTGTTGTGCATAGGTCTTCTCTGAGTGCATGATAATATTCATCGTTGTTTATGATGTCATTCTTATTCAAGAGCCCCATTGTTCTTTGAACATGTTGATCTCCATAGTCATACAAGATGAAGATAATTGTAGCTTTCCATGGGTTTCTAGGAGGAGCTATCTCTATGTACAAACACCATAATTTCACCATTTTGAATCTATGAATAAATGACAAAACATAGTTACTCCTTCTACAATATCGGTTGTCTTAGTATATCTTAGATGTAAACCCTCAACTATTCTCGACACATCATCCTAATCGTGACGCATGCTTAAGCTATCCTCTAATTCCCAAAGAAATTAGTTAAAGTTATTATAAATATCATCAATTATTTATCTCTTGTATGAATCCAAATGGTGTTAGTACACTAGAGAGTGGATTTAACTATTCTCTAAAAATTTAAAGAGATATTGATAGATTTAGAATGCAAAAAGAAACTTGAAACCTTGAATTTTTAAAACCCTAATTGGGTAGAAATGTTGATATCCTCTCTTCTCTTCTACACAATCTTTCTACTCTTCTCCCCTCTTTTGAGTGGCGGGACACTAATCCTTATCA
>SNQJ01S0114713.1:13809-41977 GCA_010110895.2 Picea sitchensis
TATAATTATTGGAGAACAAGGTTGTTCTCAATTTTGGTGACTTTGGAGGACAAGGTTGTCCTCAAATTTTGGTGATATTGTATTGGATGGGAGGGATGGTTTTTCCCTCATGATTTATGATGTTAACAAGATTACATAACTAAAATTGTTTCTCATGTATAGTGATGATTCATCTATGATCTTTGTGTTTCCGCTGCATATGTTTTCAGTCAATAATTTCAGTGTAAAGTTGTTCAATGATAAAAGTTAGGGTTTTATAGTTAGATCACTATGAAGCAATTTTCAAATCTGAAATTAGGCACATAGAGTTTCATGTGAAAATTGTCATCCTTCCAATCAATCTATACTTATAGGCTTGAAATTTCATGATTATATTTGTCGTAGCCTGATTATTAATATTGATTTTAGTCATAGTGGTACCATTCAATTTGTATTTGAATCTGGTAAAAAAGGGCATAGATATACTTGTATGCTACATCACCCATAAATTGAAATTCATCCAACTTGCATGCACAATAGAGCACAACATAAAAAACTCTTGTATAAAATGACACTCTTCAATTTTATATGTGCATCAGAATGATGTTTTGCAAATTGTTTGAGCTATATTTTATGGTCGAAATGAACAATGATGTATTTTTATGTCAAATTCCAAGATTTGAAAGCTAAATCATCCCAAAATACAAAGCCTGAATCATCTCGGGATTAAGGCTTCTAGTGGCTCCCTTTGTGGGATATTACATATGCAAAGGAATATTACAATTTAACAGTGCGGATGAGTAGTGGACAGTGTGGACCTCTGAAGCCATAGTGAGAATTTGGGTTCCTAACAAGTACATAGTTATGTTTGATCCCTGAGCTTTGCTAGCTAAAAATTAGAATCTTTTGTCATGAGATTTGAAGCTTATTCTTACAGACACTTAGTTGTTGATTCTTGGTTTTCCTAGATGGAGGCTCCAAAGTTTCTGGTAATTATGTATACTTTTTTGCCAAATACAATTTCTAGGGTTTGTCCACATTATCAACTAACATTTCCAATTTAGTTTGGACATTAGACCCTATTTTGATGATCTGATGCAGGATCCTCGTTACAATTATCTTGAGGATAGTAATTAGTTAAATACCTCAAAATGATTCCCTTGTACAATGGAAATTTATACAATAAATCCAAAGAAAAATAAGCAACATTATCAAACACAATAACAAGAGAAACACAAACCTAGTGATTAAATGTTGTTTTATAATTTGAATGTCTGCTTTCTAATTTACTTGTGTTAAAGGGACAACTTCAACTTGCCAAGTAAAATAATATTTCATGGTTAAAATATACTTGTGTTTCTTTGACGAATGGGGATTTATATCTCTTATATTGTCTATTCCCCACTACTTTAATGGTCTACAAATTGTAACAGATTGCAATGGTATTGATGTTTTCTTGTTTCTTCATGTGTTAATTGACAAATTTTACATTTTATTACATAAGAATGTGCATCTCAAAAGAGAGTAGGCCAATAATTCCATCTCTTAATACCTTGTGAGTTGTAGTCTCATTGGAAATATGACCTATAGCTAGCCCATCATGGAGATCCTTCAAGACTTTTTCAACATCTTCCTTTTCCATACATCTCAATAAAACCCCATCATAATTATTCTGGAGAAGGATGACATCGATCAACTTGTACTAAGTAGATTTTGGTATTAAATCCCTTTTCTCTTTTGAATTCATGTATCTTGGGAAAATCCCGTGATGTAGAATATAGAGGGATATATTAGTATAAACATAAAACTCGTTTTCACATCACTCATCTTCATTTATTGCATTATCTTATGATTCTACAACCATCTGGCATAATCCTTGTCCTCATACAATGTGAGTAGATTTTATCTCAATATAAAATTCCTAAATGTTGTCATATAATTCCACCATGCTCCCCTAATTATTGTTGGGTAAATAATGATCAAACAGAGGGATGAGGTACTATTACTTTCATATGATTATTAAGGATATAAGACCTAAAGTGTTTGACAACTTAATAGAAAGCAAAGGCTTGCTTATCTATGACAAGGTAATTAAGTTATGCTCCTTGTAGATTCATACCCATAAAAGAGATAGGTGCTTCATTTCCTTTAGATTCATTATGTGTTAGCACCACTGTGAGGGAATGATCAAAAGCAAAATTATAAATAAAGAAATCATGATTAAAGTGGTCTATGTAAAATAGGAGCATTAAATATAGCATTTTTAATTTTCATAAAAGATTTATTCTCCTCATTATTCCATTTAAACTCTAAATATTTCTTGATCATCTTTTGTAGTGGCTTAATAGTTTCAACAAAAGAAGGAATAAACTTCCAAACAAAATTAATCTTCCAAAAGAAAGATTGCATTGCATTGCTTTCTTATTATGGTAAAGAAAGATGGGACATAACTTTATTGCGCTTAGGATAAATTGGTATTCCTTCTTTAGATATGATATGACCTAGTAACGTTCCTTTAGTAACAACAAAGATGCTCTTTTGGGGATTTAGAGAAATTCTTTATTTCCTAAACCTCTTGAAAATCTATGTAAGATGTGAAATATGATTAGATATATCTTTTGAATAAACCATCACATCATCTAAATAAACAACAACAATATAGTTGATGAGAACTCAAAAAACAACATCCAATTTCTCTTTAAAAAGTGGCTCCAACATTAATCAATCCAAAAGGAATTCTTTTGTAGGAAAAATTACCCAACTTGGTATGGAACATGGTTTTAAGAGCATATTCTTATGATATTAGGATTTGATTGTATCCTAAGAAACTATCAAGAAGTGAAAACATTTTAAATCTCGATACAATCTATAGAAGTTTCTCCATGGGTGGAACCGAATAGTTATCTTTCTCCAAAGCTTTATTCAAGTTTTGGAAATCAACACAGAGATGAGTTTTTCTAGTTTTCTTTCTAACTGGTACAATATTGGCAACCCAAGAAGAATGTTGGACTTGAAAATTAATTTTTCCATCTAATATTTTTTTAACTCTTTAGGAATTTGGGGTTCAAGAGAAGGATGTATTCTACAAATTTTTTGTTGGAATGGATTGACATCCATTTTCATTTGGATAGAATGTTGAATGATATGTGTGTCGTGAATATTAAGATCACCATATGACCCTGCGAATACATATTGGTATGCATTAAATAGTTTAACATAGGCTCTATTTTCTTGTTTAGAACAACCTCTCCTAAGATTAACATTTTTTGGATTTTCTACAGTTCCTAGATTAATAACTTTGTGACCTAGACTGGAACCATTGGTTTTAACATTTGGTGATCCTTTAAATTTGTTTTGTAGGTCAAACAATTTTTCCTGATTAATAATACCTTTAGGAATAGAGTATTTTTTAGCTTTAGTTAATTCTACCTATCCTCTTCAAAATTTTCTTGGAACTCTTCATCATCAATAACTAGATCCTTAAGATACTCCTCATTGGAGAGAAATTCTAAGATATGTTCATCACCCTCAAATAATTTATAATATGTAATATTATCTAGGATAGATGGTCTATAAATCAACTCAATGGTGAACATGCATGCTTCAAAATATTCTAATGGGGAAACTCTAGAAGTTGCAGTAACTAATGAATCAACAACTAGGTTTTCAAAATGTGGGACAACAGAAATACTAAAAGCATTAAAATTACCAGTCAACCTATGAACTTCCTATTGATAACTCTTAAGATGTGGCAAATTGCAATGTATTGTATTCTTAATTTGTCTAGCTATGATCTTAGAATCTTTAAGCACTTTGCTTTATCTAATTTTCAAATCAATGGTTTTTTTAAGACCTTGGACAAGTGCCTCATATTTTGTAGTATTTTTGGTACAATCAAGCTCTAATATACAAGAAAGGAAACTAAATTTACCCCTTGGATCAATCAATAGACAATTGGCTCTAGCTCCCTCTTGGGATTTGGAACCATCTAAAAATAGATTCCATATATTAGGGGTGTACTTAAAATTTGTTTTTCTTTTGTTTTAAGTATTAGAAGAATTAGAATTTACAAAATTGTTGTTGTAATGTCCCCTTCCAATTGATCATGATGGAGGATGACTCAATAGACTATATGACTCTTGTAGGCTATAATCAACAAGGAAAAATGATTTAAGGAGGTTTATTTGGTGTCACTACAATGATAAATCCTAAAGTGACATCAAATAAAATAACAAATTATATTTAAATGAAATTGGAGGGAAAATAAAGTGAGGGTTTGATTTGGTCAAAAAAAGGGAAAGATCTAGAAGGCCCGGAGGAAGGATAAATAGAGGGGTAACCCTTCTCTTTGGAATTATGATTTTTGGAGTGCTCTTGGAGCCATTATTTCATTTGGGTTTAACAAAACCCTTCCAATATTGCATTTTAGTTTCGGTGGTACAATATCCACCCTAGCTACATAAGAGGGGAGTCCACCTAGGATTTCCACTAGAGCTTCAGTTGGAGATTTATCTTCAGTTGGATGTTTGCACAAGAATTTTTTGAAGATTTTATGGAGAGGTTGATTCATAATTTTGTAGGTGACAGGAGGGTTTCAGAGAGACCATAGTTTAGGGCACCCCCACGGGTTGAGTATGGTGTGTCCCACGAGGCCCCTCTAAACGTCCAAAAGTTGTCCCGTGAGGACCTCTGTGATTGGGTTTGTAGAAAGCCAATTGGATTGGGTTCATAGGGTTATAGCGAGATTGAAGGGACGCTAGCAGAGAAAACGTTGTTGGAACAGAGCATCATAGTGAGTATCATAGATTTGGCATCATTCCAAGTTTCCTTGTATTGTTTATGTTAGTATATTTTTGCATTTGCCTTGCAACCATTAGATTTGTGTGTTTAGGATTTGTTATTACAACCATTAGATATCATTGTATTGTTGTTTTCGTCCATAATAAGATGACATGGTTATCTGCTCTATTTTCTGTGTAATGGATGCATGCAATGTGTTTGTCAATATTCTTATATGAGAAAATTGTTTGTAATGGGTTAACAACAACAATAATACCAATTGTTTGACATATTTATAGAAGGAGAATTAACAATTTTGGAAATCAAACACAAGAAATTCACATAACCTAGTTGGGGACATTACAATGGTATCAAAGATGGTGATCTTGCCAGCCTATGATTTAATGAGGTGTTGATGCCAAGAAAAACTAAAGGATGAGGGAAGCAACCTACCCCAGGACCAGAATCATCAGAAGAAGCAGAAGTAGAGGGAGTTATGGGAGACCATCCTAAATATATAACAATACAACTATTGGAATCCATAGCTAATATGAAGCAAAAATTGACACAATTCCCAACACAATATTTTTTCGACAACCAAGCGAACCAAATCCAAGGACGTACCAATGGAAACCATGCAGAGGCTATCCATAGAGGTGGTAGGACTCCTGAAGGGATTAATACCTATGTGTCGACAAAGAGTGTCTTCCAGGAAGGTAGCAGAAAGGTACCCTGGCCATTATTGCCACCATTCCTTGACGATCATCCTACAAGAGCATCGAAGCAATAAGGAGTGGAAAAAATGAAATTCTACTTTAGGGAGTATCAGTTGCTGGAAGAAGGAGCCCAAACATCCATGTCTTACAATGACTACTACAACCTAAAGATGAGGAACGCGCACACGACATGCCAAAATTAGAAAAATTTCGATCTTCTATGCAAATTAGGGAAGATGATTATCCCATCTTTTTACGAGTATGACAGGTGCATAGCCCAAGAATGGGTACATAAGTTGGACACTTATTTCCGTTTAAACCGATGACAGAGGTAGAGGTGATCGAGGTTCCCACTCTACATTTGTATGGAGAGGCTCACGAGTGGTGTTACCATGGGCTATTAACATTGGATCACTCCAACATCACATCATATGAGGATTTCACCCAAATTTTGATAGACAGGTTCAATAGGAAGGACCATGAGGTCCAATTTAGGGAGTTGGCACAATTGAGATAGAAAAATAAACTAGAGGCCTATGTTACAGAGTTCCAACAAATGGAAGTCATGGTGACTGATGTTTTTAAGCAGAGACTAGTAATTATATTCATGGAGGGCTTGGATGAACCCTTAAGATGTTGGGTGAAGGATTTCAGGCCAAACACCCTATAGGAATCCATCATGAAGACCCATGATATGGTAGACACAATCCCCAAGAAGAAATCGACAAAAACATGTATTCCACAAAAGGGTCAAGTGTCAAAAACTTCCCAGAAGACATGGGCAGGGAAGGATAGGTTGGATGAGGAAACTTGGGGAGAACTAAGGAAGAATATTTGCTACAATTACAAGGATCTGTGGGAACCAGGACATCGATGTATGGGTAAAGGTAAAGTCCATTATATTGAGATAGTTTCCAATAAAGAGGATGGAAATAATCATGAGGGCATTGGAAAGGACAATGGCAAGTCATCACATGCTACAGAGCAAGATCCATTGTAGGATAGCCCCAAGGGAGTCACCATTGCCACACTTTTAGGAGTCCCTAAATATTACACTTTTAGGGTTGGAGGCATTGTGCAGGGGTAGAGGATTACAACATTGGTTTATGGTGGGGCCACCGACAACTTCATTGATATTGCACTCGTCACTAGGAAATGAATGCCTGTGGACGAATTCAAGGGATTCAATGTGGTAGTAGAAGATGGGTGCAACATGACGTGTACTCAGAGGATCAAGGGATTGGAAGTAACATTAGACAACTATACATTGACCGATGACTTTTATGTCATGGATTTAGAAGATACTCATGTGGTGCTAGAAGTTCAACTATTGTACTCATTGGCAGATATCTGCATGAATTATTAGGACATGAGGATGGAGTTCTAGGAAAAGGGTGGACAATGAGTCATCCTAAGAGGTATGTCGATAGTGGCGTAGTCGTGACCCTCGTAGTCCAACTGCTCCCACCAGGACCTTCTTCGTCTCAGGCCCGAAGAGCTACAATGCCCTTCAGATCCCGTATCAGGACCTTTTGTTTCCCACAGGATTATCTATTGATCTCCCGACAGTCTTCTCGGGAAATCGGGTTTCGCGATATCGCGAAACCTATGGGCACGGTTCTCGTGCTAACCAAAACCCCAAAATCTGATGGATTTGAAAGTCAACGCTCTTCGTTCCTGTTGGGGATTTCCCTATCAGGAAATCGACATACGTGATGTCGCAGTTCACATGCACCACAAATCCCCGAACCCTGAACTTCGATATGCACGTGTGCTAATTCCTCGCCACGTCACCTCTCCTTCCGCTCTATCGGGAATCGCGTGATCGCGATTTCGCCGATCGCAATCCATTTGCACTGGGAAACCCCGAATGCCGAATCCCGACTTCCCGGGATCTCGTGCCACCTGTCCCCTAGCAATCAACGGCTCCGATTAGATTGGGAAATCGCTACTCGCGATTTCAACAACTATGAAACTCTTGCCTCTGGGAAACCCGATAAGCCGAATCCCGATGGCTCTTGGTTCTTCCTGCGCCTAAGGGTTAAATCCCTCGCCACTTCTCCAAGATCTGACGGTCGATGGGACTTCACGATTCTCCCCTGCGAACCCTGGCCGTTGATTCTCCTCCTTAGAGATTTCTTCTGCTCCAAAGCTTCGTCCTGTTTGAGCCTCTCCTGGGACTGTTCCCACAGTATTCACGAAGGAACTATCCCTCTTGAGATTTTCAACTCTAATTCCCTCAGAGACTTTGCACACGCTTCCTGCGTTCGACTGTCAACAACTCTCAAAGTGTTGGGTCTTCTAGACTCTGTGCACTTCTGGCAACAACAGTCTCTGTCTTCCTTTTGCTCAGATTTCACTACTGAGACTTCAAGTTCGGTCTGCACATCTCCTGCACAACTCTACCAACCTGCACCAACTTCGGGGTGAGTGAGAATAAGGGTCTAACTGTCTAGCCTCATCAACGCACTCTATACGGATGAATTCAACTGCACTCTATGCAGGAATCTCCTGGCTCAAACAGAGAAACAATTGAAACTTATTCTCTCCTCTCTCAGATTTCAGTTAAAATCCCTGAAATCACATGCACAACATATTCAAAAGAAAATGCATACAAGGAAAACAAACATTCATGAGCACATAAACAACATACACAGAGAAACAACACTAGTCATGAAATTGAATCAAAGGCTCTCTTCTATTAATTCAATTTGTACATGGGTGTTCTCCACAAGTTCTCTGCTTGCTCTTCTCTTCTTTCTCCTATTTGAATTCTGAATGATAATGTTACAATGTACAAAGGAGGGTGTCTATATTCGTTTTCCCTCTCGAAAACTGAAACTGTCTAATCTAGACTTAAACATCTATCTACCTGCATTAAATCTATTAAATGCCTTCCTATCTACTAAGGACAAGAGCTTAAAGGCTCAAGGTCCCCTTTACAATACAAGTGCGCTTCTTTATGAATGACTTCATCTAAGAGCGGCGCAACAACTTCCAAAGCATTTAAAAATTTGTAGGCGTTGTCCAACTGTCTTTTCTGCTCGATGTGCTGGCTCGCTTGATACGCTGGCGATGCTCCTGCATCATACTCCTCGGCTTGGAAATATTCATGGGCTCCTATCCATGAGCTCCTGCACAGTCTGTCCATGCTTCTGTATCATTTCTTCAGTTTCCCAACTAGCATCTTCAACTAGGTGATTTTTCCATTTGACCAGGTACTCAAAATACTGCTTTTGCCTGGTCTTCTTTCCCACTCGCTTGTTCAGTATGTACTCCATCTGCGGCTTCTCTGCTACCGGCATCTGCTTCTGCCACTGGATCACTGGTTCCTCAATTCCGGTCTCTGTCTCTCCAGCCCTGTATGAGTATAAATCTGAAATATTGAATATCAGAGATATCCCGATGCCATCCGACAACTCAATCTCGTAAGCATTTTCTCCAAATTTCTTCAGGACTCTGCATGGTCCAATCTTTTTCATCTTCAGTTTGTTGTATGTTCCCCTTGGGAACCTTTCCTTCCTTAAGTGCGCCAGAACCATATCACCAACTTCAAACTGGAGTTGTCTCTTCCGTTGATTGGCTCTGTGCTTGTACTCTTGATTTGAGTCTTGCAACCGCTGCTTCACCCTGCCCTGAAGTTCCTTCATCACTTCAGCGAAATCTTCAGCGCTAGCACTGCTAGTCGCAGCCTGTTCTGACTCCCTAAGTTTAGAAACTCCCCTTGGCTGTGTCCCATATAAAATATGGAATGGACTTTTTCCTGTGCTCCGATTCACCGAATCGTTGTACGCGAACTCTGCCTGTGGTAATATCTGGTCCCAACTGCTGTGGTGCTCTGTCACCAAGCTTCTCAATAGATCCCCCAGACTTATTTTCACCACCTATGTTCGCCCATCCGTCTGCGGATGATAAGCTGAACTAAATGCCAAATTAGTTCCCAGCTTCTTCCATAGCGTCCTCCAAAAATGACCTATGAATTTGGTATCCCTGTCTAAGACTATGCTTCTCGGCAATCCATGAAGTCTAACAATTTCTTTGAAGAACAAGTTTGCGATGTGGGTCGCATCGCTGGTCTTCTGACACGGAATAAAATGTGCCATCTTAGAAAACCTGTCCACCACCACAAAGATGGAATCAACCCCTCTCTACCTCCTCGGTAGTCCTAACACAAAATCCATGCTAATTTCCTCCCATGGCCTCTCCGGTATGGGCAATGGATGATAAAACCATGCATTATGTTTCCGGCCCTTCGAATGTTGACAAATCCTGCATCTGTCAACAAACCTTTTGACATCGGCTCACATGCCCGACCAAAAATACAATTCACTCAGCTTTGCAAATGTTTTATCGTGGCTGAAATGTCCTGCTAAGCCCCCGCTATGCTTTTCTTTTAACAAATTCTCCCTCATGGAGCAATTTGGAATGCACAGCTGATTGCCCCTGAACAACAATCCCTCCTGGATCACATAGTCTATCCATGGGCTCTGATCCCTGAGAACGAGATTTTCAGCTGCCTCATATGCTTCCTCGAAGTCTGCATCCCCCACGTACATGTCCTTCAGATTTTCAAAACCCAACGTCTTGACTCTGAACTCCTGCAACAACAAACATTTCCTGCTCAAAGCATCAACCACTTTGTTAGCAGTCCCTGAAATGTGCTTAATTACAAATGTAAAATTTTGCATATACTCTACCCATTTTGCATGTTTCTGATTCAACTTATCCTGTTGACTCACAAACTGCAATGCATGATTATCACTGTACAGAACAAATTCTTTGGGTATTAAGTAATGCCTCCACTTCTTCAACGCCTGTATGATAGCATAAAATTCCTTATCATACGTTGAGTACTTCAACTTTGCTTCATCCAATTTCTCGCTGAAATATGCAACAGGCCTGTCATCTTGACTCAAGACCGCTCCTATGGCATATCTGCTTGCATCACACTTCACTTGGAAGGTCTTCTTGAAGTCTGGAAACACCAACATTGGTTGCTCTGTGATCTTTCGCTTCAACAGATTGAAGCTCTTCTCCACCTCTGTCGTCCAATGAAAAGACTTGTGCCTTTTCTTCACTGTGTCCATCATTGTTGCGCTAATTCCACTGAAATTCCTAATGAACTTTCAGTAGAAGCTAGCCAAACCATGGAAACTCCTCACCTCAAAAACATTTCTCGGTGATGGCCACTTCTTGATCACTTTCACCTTCTCAGGATCCATTTTCAACTCATTCGCCGATATAACAAAACCCAAGTAAATGAGCTCTGTCTTCATGAAGGAACACTTCTTCATGTTGACCAACAGCTTCTCCTGCTGCAGTCTTCTCATCACAATGGCCAAATGCTTCAAATGTTCAGCCTTCGTCTTACTGAAATCAATATATCATCCAGATATACAACTACAAACTTCCCGATGAATTCCCTCAGGACTTCATTCATCAGTCTCATGAATGTGCTCGGCGCATTTGTCAAGCCAAACGACATGACCAACCATTCATACAAACCTTCGTTTGTCTTGAATGCTGTCTTCCATTCATCACCCTCTCTCATGAGAATCTGATGATATCCGCTCTTCAGATCAATCTTTGAAAAATAAATTGCCCCACTTAGGCAATCCATCAAATCATCCATTCTCGGCAGTGGAAATCTATACCTGATGGTGATTTTGTTTATCGCTCTGGAGTCTGTACACATCCTCCAGCCTCCATCCTTCTTCGGACTCAGTACTATTGGAACATCACACGGACTCAGACTCTCCCTGACTAGTCCCTTGTCCAATAACTCCTGTACCTGCTTCTTGACTTCCTCGTTCTCCTGAGGCGTCAACTTGTATGCAGGCTTGTTCGAAAAACTGGCTCCGGGTATGAGATCTATGTGATGACTCACACTCCTCATCGGTGGCAACGAACGAGGTAGTTCGTCCACGATGATGTCATCGAACTCTCCCAGTAGTTCCAGAATCTCATCTGGCAGATCATCCACTCTTGTGCTAGTCAGGACAATTCTCGGTTTCCTGACCACAAAGAATTGTGGATCTTCCTTCTTCTCCATCTCTGTGAGAAGTTCCTTCCCGCTCATGAGAAGTATGGTACTGCTCACTTCCGTTTTCACTTCTTTATCTTTTATCAGGAGCAACCTGTGTGTCCTCCCATCCTTCTCTAAAGTGTATGTGTTCATCCTTCCGTCATGAACCACATTTCTGTCATATTGTCATGGTCTCCCCAATAATACATGACAGACATCCATGGGAATGACATCACATAGGACCTTATCCTTATATTCACCCATTTTGAAATCAACTAAACATTGTTTAGTGACACTCACATGATGTCCTTTTTGCAGCCATGATACTTTGTATGGACTCGGGTGATCAGTCGTCTCCAGCTCCAATTTCTCCACCATCTCGGTTGAAACGATATTGTCGGTGCTTCCGCTATCCACAATGACCTTGCATTTCCAGCCCTTGGTCTTGCATGTTGTCCTGAATAGTCTGGTCCTCTGAGCTGTGTCCTCCACCTCTTTCTCGGGTGTTAAAAGAAATTTATGCACCGTCAGTGACTTCCCACTCCCGGTGTCTTCACTCTCAACATCACGCCTGTGCGCCTCAGCGATGTGAGCTTCTCCTTTGTCCATTTTTCTGTCTGGACAATCAACAGCTTTATGTCCATCCTTCCCACATGTAAAACATGTGATGATTCCTCCTCTGCCTCTTCCCCTACCTCTGGTACGAGGAAAAGTGTTCGCGTCAACATATCCGCCACCCTGCTCTGTATGTTGTCTCCTCGGNTCATCCTTCCCACATGTAAAACATGTGATGATTCCTCCTCTGCCTCTTCCCCTACCTCTGGTACGAGGAAAAGTGTTCGCGTCAACATATCCGCCACCCTGCTCTGTATGTTGTCTCCTCGGCTCAGCATATTGCTGTCTTTGTTGTGAGGTTCCCCCTCTCTCAATCTTACCCTGAGGTTTCTTCCATTCCTCCTTGGGCTTCTGAGTTCTTTCTTGGGCAACTGCCTTGCCTCTGGGCTGACTCTTGCCTCGCCCTCGCTGTCCTTGCTTACGGTTCATCTTCTCCTCGACTTTCAGAGCCATCTGGTAAGCATCCTCAACTGTTCTGATAGTTTCCATGCTTAATTCATCCTGAATGTCATATCTCAGACCATTTAGGTATCTCGCCACCTTCTCATCATCGCTCTCCCGATGACCTGCTTGGATATTGAGCCTGTAAAATTCTTCGGTGTATTCCTTCACCGTCATCAACTTCTGTCTCAGGTTCTGCATTCGCCTAAACAGTGTGATCTGATAATCTCTGGGGATGAATTTCGCTTTCATCTTAGAAATCATCCGATCCCAGCTCTTAATATTTTGTTTTCCTTTGGAATGTCTATCCGCCTGTAGCTCGTCCCACCATAAGGCTGCATGTCCTTTCAACTTGGTAACAACATGCCTTACTTTCTTATCCTCTTCGATATCTTCATAGTCGAAGTAGGTGTCAAGAGCTCTGATCCAGTCCAACAACTCTTCTGCATCCAAGCTTCCTTCGTAAGCTGGAATGTCCATTTTGGTCTTTGAACTCATCCTGGCGATATCTTTAATCAATTGCTTAGTTGATGCCTCCTCTGCTGTGACCTCTCCTTGTGGTACAGCTTCAGCTTCGCCTTCGGAGTCACTTAGATCTCCAGTATTTGCTGTGCGTCTCTGCGCTGCTTCCATATCTTCCATTCTAGCACGAAGATTTTGTATTTCCCTCTCCATCTCTACATTCTGTCCTTGGCTACTTCTTTCTCTGGACAATTCCCTTTCCCCCTCTAGATTGGGTGATTGTCTACCTCTTCTCAGCGGCATGGTGAAAATTTTCTCTTCTCTTCTGCTACAGAAAACAGAGAGATTTTCTTGCTCTGATACTACTCTGACGCAGTCGTGACCCTCGCAGTCCAACCGCTCCCACCAGGACCTTCTTCGTCTCAGGCCCGAAGAGCTACAATGCCCTTCAAATCTCGTATCGAGACCTTTTGTTTCCCACAGGATTATCTATTGATCTCCCGACAGTCTTCTCGAGAAATCGGGTTTCGCGATATCGCGAAACCTGTGGGCACAGTTCTCATGCTAACCAAAACCCCGAAATCCGATGGATTTGAAAGTCAACGCTCTCTGTTCCTGTTGGGGATTTCCCTATCGGGAAATCGACATACGTGATTCCGCAGTTCACATGCACCACAAATCCCCGAACCCCGAACTCCGATATGCACGTGCGCTAATTCCTCGCCACATCACCTCTCCTTCCGCTCTATCGGGAATCGCGTGATCGCGATTTCGCCGGTCACAATCCCTTTGCACCGGGAAACCTCGAATGTCGAATCCCGACTTCCCGGGATCTCATGCCACCTATCCTCTAGTAATCAATGGCTCTGATTAGATCGGGAAATCACTACTCACAATTTAAACAACTATGAAACTCTTGCCTCCAGGAAACCCGATAAGCCGAATCCCGATGGCTCTTGGTTCTTCCTGCGCCTAAGGGTTAAATCCCTCACCACTTCTCCAAGATCTGACGGTCGATGGGACTTCGCGATTCTCCCCTGCAAACCCTGGCCGTCGATTCTCCTCAGAGATTTCTTCTGCTCCAAAGCTCCGTCCTGTTTGAGCCTCTCCTGGGACTGTTCCCACAGTATTCACGAAGGAACTATCCCTCTTGAGCTTGTCAACTCTGATTCCCTCAGAGACTTTGCACATGCTTCCTGCGTTCGACTGTCAACAACTCTCAAAGTGTTGGGTCTTCCAGACTCTGTGCACTTCTGGCAACATCAGTCTCTGTCTTCCTTTTGCTCAGATTTCACTACTGAGACTTCAAGTTCGGTCTGCACATCTCCTGCACGGCTCTACCAACCTGCACCAACTTCGGGGTGAGTGAGAATAAGGGTCTAACTGTCTAGCCTCATCAACGCACTCTATGCGGATGAATTCAACTGCACTCTATGCAGGAATCTCCTGGCTCAAACAGAGAAAAAATTGAAACTTATCTCTCCTCTCTCAAATTTCAGTTAAAAACCCTGAAATCACACGCACAACATATTCAAAAGCAAATGCATACAAGGAAAACAAACATTCATGAGCACATAAACAACATACACAGAGAAACAACACAGGTCATGAAATTGAATCAAAGGCTCTCTTCTATTAATTCAATCTGTACATGGGTGTTCTCCACAAGTTCTCTACTTTCTCTTCTCTTCTTGCTCCTGTTTGAATTCTGAATGATAATGTTACAATGTATAAAGGAGGGTGTCTATATTCATTTTCCCTCTCGAAAACTGAAACTGTCTAATCTAGACTTAAACATCTATCTACCTGCATTAAATCTATTAAATGCCTTCCTATCTACTAAGGACGAGAGCTTAATGGCTCAAGGTCCCCTTTACAATACAAGTGCGCTTCTTTATGAATGACTTCATTAAAGAGCGGCGCAACAACTTCCAAAGCATTTCAAAATTTGTAGGCACTATCCAACTGTCTTTTCTGCTCAATGTGCTGGCTCACTTGATATGCTGGCGATGCTCCTGCATCAGATAGGTTCCCCCAGGATCACGTCTAATCAACGCATGGAGTTCCTTTTTAGACATGAATATGTGTCTTTAACAACAAAGTGCTTGATCACCATGGATAAGCCATCACAAGATTGCTAGCAATACACTGCAGATATCCAATCATTGCTTGGAAATCATGAAAGAGTGTTTGAACCATTTCCAGCAAGAAGACCACCTGAAAAAGGATTTAAGCATGTCATTAAGCCATAAGAGAGGTCAAATCCCATGATCACCACAACCTACAAGCATTCGAAGAGGTTCAAGGATGAAATAGAGGGATTTTCTAGAGATGGGACATATCAGGCCTAGTTCTAGTCCCTTCATTTCTTTAGTTATACTAGTAAAGAAGAAGGATGGAAATATGAGGATGTGCATAGACTACAGGGCACTGGACAAGAAGACCATAAAAAACTAATTAAAAATACCTAGGATTGATTAGTTGATAGAATAATTTCAAGGGGTAGTGTACTTCTCAAAGGTTGAACTGCAATCCGGATACCATCAGATTCGGGTCAGAGAGGAGGATATCCATAAAATAACATTTAGGTGTCACTATGGGAACTATGAGTTTCTAGTCATTCCCTTTGGATTGACTAATGCACCAGCTACCTTTCAATCATGCATCAACCATATCTTCAACAAAACGTTGAGGAAATTATTATTGGTGTTCTTCGATGATCTTCTAAACTACAATAGGATGTGGGAGGAACATTTGAAGCATGTGGATGAGATTCTCACCATTATGGAGGAGTAGTCGCTTTTTTCTAAGGAGGAAAAGTGCAATTTTGTATTGACAGAGATCCTTTATCTGGGGCACATGATTGGTGTTGAGGGAGTAAGGGTACATTAGGAGAAGATCCAAACAATATTGTATTTTCCCACCTTCATATCACTCACATATCTACGAGGATTCTTCGAGATATGCAGTTATTATAGATGCTTTGTGAAAGTGTTTTCACAATTGGTTTCATCCTTGACGTAACTCAACAAGAAGGGGGTGTTTCGATGGTCATAGGACACACAAGTAACATTCGAAATAATTAAGAGGGTGATTAGAACTTGCCCAGTATTAGCACTCCTAGATTTTGTGTGGCCTTTTGTCCTGAAGTGTGACGCATCCGGTGAGGGGATAGGGGAAGTACTGATGCATAATTGACACCCAATATCTTTTGAGAGTAGAAAGACAAGAGACACAAAGAATATCTATCTGATCTATGATAAGGAGATGTTGACCATCATGAGTGCATTGGCCAAGTTCAGATAGTACCTGGTAGGAGGATGCTTTTTGGTTAGGACTGACCACAACAGCTTGAGATATTTCCTGAAGTAGAGGGATTTGAACAAAATAGAAATGGGTGATTAAGGTGTAGGCATATGATTTTGACATTCAATATGTAAAGGGGAAGAAGAATAGTTGATGATGCCTTATCCAAAATACCTGCAACTTTCTCCATGATAGAGATCTCAATAGACTGGTAATCCATTATTTTGGTGGAATAATCCAAGAACACTTTCTCTTGTGAGATGATAGAGGGAAGTATTCAGGATGACAGGTACAAGGTAGTAGATGACATCATCTACTACAAAGACAAGATCTATCTTGTCCCTGAGTCCAAATTCAAGGATAAGATTTTGAGGGAAGTACATGACGCACCACTTGTAAGGCACCACAGGTATCTCAAAACTTGTAGGAAGGTGAGGGAGATATTTTCCTGCAAGGGTCTCAAGGAGGATTTTCTTCATCATGTGAGGGAGTGCATGAATTACTAATAGAACAAGTCAGAGTTTACACATATGGTGGGACTACTTCATCCATTACCTATTCCAGAGCAGAAGCGTGATAGTATTTCCATGGACTTTATCACAAGATATCCGAAGGTGCAGGGCAACGACTTTATCTACGTGGTAGTGGAAATTTTGACTAAATACACACACTTATTTTCTATTCCTTCATAGTAAAACACATCTCAGGTAGAATATTTGTTCTTCGGGGAGGTGTTCAGACTCCATGGTCTTCTAAGGAACATAGTCAGTGACCAAGATAGCAGGTTACTCAACGCATTTTGGCAAGAGATATTCAATTTATCCAGGATAAATTTTAATCCTAGCACTAGCTATCACCCCCAGAGAGACAGGAAGACTGAGATAGTAAACCAATGGATCGAGGGTTACCTGAGGAACTGTGTGCCAGGGCAGCAACGAACATGAATAAAGTGGTTGAATATATGGGAGCATTGTTACAATACCACTCATTACATGTCCATCAGGATGATACCATTCAGGGAATTATATGTCTATGATGATCCATCTTTTTTGGATTTGGCGTTTGGAGAGAGAAGATCTCCCAAGGCCAAACACTAGTTGAAGGAAAGTAAAGACATCTTGAAAGTCCTAAAGGAGAATATGCAGACCACTCATAATCAACAAAAGATGTATGCAGATAGGTATAGGGTAGAATGCATCTTTGAGGTTGGGGACCTAGTCTTCCTTAGGTTGCATCCTTAGAGACAATCATCGCTGAAAAAGAGTGGTGCAAACAAGTTGAAGCCTCACTTTTATGGACCCTACATAGTGATCAAGAGGGTTGGGGAAGTATCATATGATTTGGAGCTACCAGAGGGTATCGGGATCCACAACACCTTCCATGTATCCTACCTCGATAAGGAATTGGGACAACAGGTCATAGCTTCGGTAGATCTTCCTCTACTATATGAGGAAAGGCAACTAGTTCTAGCTCCCAAGAGGATTGTCGATGTCAGGGAATGAAGGTTGAGGAGCATAGTCATTCGAGAGTACTTGGTTGTATGGAGAGGATTTCATGTGGAAGATGCTACTTGGGAAGGAGAGAAGATATTACAACACCATGATCTGGAATTGCTCGAGGACAAGCAATCTTGGGAAGGGAGGGTTTTAATGTCCCCTTCCAATTGATCATGACCGAGGATGACTCAATAGCCTATACGACTCTTGTAGGCTAAAGCCAACAAGGAAAAGGGAGTCAAGGAGGTTTATTTGGTGTCACTAGAATGATAAATCATAAAGTGACATTAAATAAAACAAATAATTATATTTAAATAAAATTGGAGGGAAAATAAAGTGAGGGTTTGATTTGGTCAAAAAAAGGGAAAGATCTAGAAGGATCGGAGAAAGGATAAATAGAGGGCTAACCCTTCTCTTTTTAATTATGATTTGATCTCTCATTTTGGAGTGCTCTTGGAGCCATTATTTCATTGGGGTTTAAAAAAACCCTTCCACTACTACAGTTTAGTTTTGATGGTGCAATATCCACCCTAGCTAGACAAGAGGGGAGTCCACCTAGGATTTCCACTAGAGCTTCAGTTGGAGGTTTGCGTAGGAAGTTTGCAAATATTTTCAAGAGAGGTCGATTCAGAATTTCGTAGGTGACAGGAGGGTTTCAGAGAGACCATTGTTCAGGGTGCCTCCACGGTTGAGTATGGAGCATATTGTGATGAGGCCCCGCTAGATGTCCAACAATTATCCCATGAGAACCTCTGTGATTGGGGTTGCAACAAGTCGATTAGATTGGGTTCGTAGGGTTATAGCATGATTGAAGGGCCACTAGTAGAGCGGGCGTTGCTGGAGTAGAGCGTTACAGTGAGCATCATATATTTGGCATCATTCTAGGTTTCCTTGTATTGTTTTTGTTAGTAGATTTGTGCAATTTCCTTGTGACCATTATATTTGTTTGTTCAGGAGCTATTATTATAGCCATTAGATATCATTGTATTATTGTTTCCATCCATAATAAGATGCCATGGTTATCTCCTCTATTTTATGTGTAATGGATGCATGCAATGTGTTTGACAATATTCCTATATGAACAAATTGTTTTTAAGGGGTTAATAACATCAATAATACCAAGTGTTTGACATATTTACACAAGGAGAATTAACAATTTTGGACAAAAAACATAATAAACCCACAAAACCTAGTTGGGGACATTACAAGTGCTACTTTTGTCTAGTGACAATTATCTTCCTATAAAGACAATTTGGATTGCTATGTTTCAGGTATGTCAAAAACTTCAGTAACAAAATAAAAAAAATATGAGTCTAAAGCATAATTTCCAAGAATTCAAAACTCTAAAGATGAAAGTTCATTGGTATCCTCAAGATTAGTAATAGTATGCTTCGTGTACCTTTTTCTGTCAATTCTAATCTTGTTTGGTTGTTCATTCCATGGAATTCATAGGTGTGACCAATTTGATGCAAAATAACCTTGTAATTTCATCAACCAGTCTCTACCGAGTTGATCCGAAAATGATCTTTTAATGTCTTGGTTAAGTATTTTGCATGAGTTGATTTACCATTCAGAAATTAAAGAGAAGAAGAAGATTAAATGAAAGAATGTTGCAACCATTAGAACACATAAAGAACAACAAAATCACATAACAAACAACAAAACATAACACCAAGAACTTGATAACTAAGTTCACCAAGTTTTCGCTACGTCTCCGGGTCTTGCTTCCAGTGGATGGCCACTTTATTCCTCTTTCTAATGCTCAATTGCATCAATGCAAGCTTTAAAAATTGCTGCAAAAAGGATTACCAAGCTACTATAGATTCTCTTCAGGAACCGATTACAAAATCCTCCCAATAATCCTCTCACAATTGGGCTCAAAAGGCCTCTTACATTACAATAAATGGCATAAATATCACTCCTTTACAAGCATTCCCATCTTCAAACCTGCATAAAAACTCCTCCTTTGTGCCTCCAAATGGCTGTGTTTAAATAGAAAATGAGTTGAGGGTTGAAATCCAACTCCCCCCCAACTTTCTAGCCTCGGATCCCCTTAAGAGGGCCCAAAATCCTCAAAAATCACTAAAACTCAGCTAAAAATCCATTAAAATAAGGTCAAAACCCACTTTTGGCTAAGCCCCCAAGAATAGGGTGCGCACCCCTTTCTTTGATCATATAAGATTCATATGGCCTGGAGCTAGACCCTTTAGGGCCATGTTCCGAGGTGTGCCCCTGGTCACAACCCCTGTCATATGACATAGCGCCCAACAGGGTGCACCTCCCTTAGCCATGAAAAGGTGCTTAAGTGATATTTTTAAAAAGTGGATGTATTTCTAAAGTTTGGTTCTTATCTTTGTGGCTAGTGCATTAGTGCTAAGACTTTGTTACGTTGATAGTTCATAGCTTTGACTCCAATGGAGTCAGATTACATTTTCCATTCGGCCCTTTTAGGCCCCCATCCAGGGTAACACATGGCACCCTATGGTTGGGCCACGTGTCAGCCCATGGTTGGACAAAACCATACCATGTGGACCAATCACCCCTTGCCACTTGTCAACATTAGAAACTTCCAAATGTCGAGATCTGAAATGCCATGTGTAAGTTGCAAGAGTTGCCACTTGTTGAGCATAGAAGTTGCCAAGTGTCACATGTTAAATATGCCACATTTCCCTTTGACCCTTGACTTTTGTTGGAGAAGACCAAATTTTCCAACTTCCATAACTTTCTCATACGACGTTCGTTTTTCGATCTGCTTGTGCCACCAAAAATCTTGCGACGAGAACTTCGCGATAATGTCGTTTTCTTCAACATGAACTTTGATTTTTGAGCATTTCAGGATCCATTTTGGATCATTCCTCCCCACTAAATAATTTTGGACCTCCAAAAGGTTATTAACCAGACATCAAGTGTGGGATAGGCCTCCCCACTTGTCCTTTGTCTATCAAATATGTTCTGTGCACCCGTCGCATCATAATCAATTGCAAAACAACCATGATAACTGAACACATATTGTTAGCCATTTGCATTTGTTCACATATTTCTGAACCCACTACCATCCATGTAGAAAACATTAGCAGCGAAAATATTAGAAATATGACTGAAAATGAACCAATATGTTTGATGGGATTGCACAACATTAACTTATCTTGAAGCAAAGTATGATTGAACTCCCATCCTACAACCATCTCATGTTCATGCTTAAGATCAATTGCTTTACTTGGCACAATTATAGGTGTATTTCTTGCATAAGCTGCCTTCTTTAATTGTTCCATTGTTAGAAGAGATTGGTTTGATTTTATATGATGAACATGTATAACATATTCAGTTCCCTTCTTAAACAAGTGATATTGATTATGTTCCCTGTAGAAGATTGCTTTGCGATCATATAAATAAGGGCTTCCTAAGACCATTCCACATGTTTATAGCGACACCACATCACATATTACTTCATCCACATACTTAGATGTAATTGCAAACTTTATGATACATTGCTTTGTTATGGGAAATTTATGATCTTTTCTTATCCAATTTAGTGAATAAGGTTTGTGATGCATCTTAGTTTTTAATCCCAATTTCTTAACCACTTCTTCTGAAATTAAGTTAGTTTGAGACCCACTATCTATCAATGTATCGATATTAGTATGTTTCATAATGGCCCTTATATGAAACAATTTACTTCTTGAATCAAAATCATCACCAATTTTACTTTTCAAACCAACTGTTGTAATCTTAGACTCATCCCCTGAATCTGACCCCAAGTTTGTCGGTCGTGTTGTTGTTGCAACTTTTTGCCTCCCTTTCCTCTCTTTGAATCATTTTGGTCTCTTCTATGGGTGCAATTGCCAGCAATGCTCATCATCATGCCCTTATTTCTTGCGATGCTTGCAAGAGAACTTCTCTTCCTTCACTGTCGTTGAATTTTATTTCTTCCCATTCCCTTTGCCTTTTCCTTCTTTCTTTGAAGATGATTCCCCTAATACACCAACTCCAGTTTTTCCTATTTCAATATATGTTGCTTGAACATAAACCTCATCAAGATTATTAGGTCCAAACATAAATATAGTATTGCGAATATAAGCAGGAAAACCTCCTATATACTTCATAAGAGTTTCTTGTGTAGTCAATGGAACATCTAACATCAAATCCATCTTATGAAATTCACCAATATATTCCTGCATTGATTGTCTTTTTCTTAATTTAATACTTTTCCATTCAATTAAATCCTTCTCCTTATATCCCAATGGATAGAACTGTTTTCTAAGTGTGAAAATAAAATCATTCCATGATGGAAAAGCCTTACCAACTTGTTGAGTTCCATGTTGCATCTTACTTTTCCACTAGATGAGAGATGTGCCTTCAAGACGAAGTGATGCCAATATGATTTTGGTTGCCTCATCTTTGATTTGCTACACATTACAATATACCTCCATTTGACTAACCCAGTTATCAAGTTTCTCAGCATTAACTTCGCCACCATACATAGGCAAACCAAATTTTACATCAAGTTTAAGTAATGGTATATCAGGCTTATGTTTATGAGAATGTTTTCTTAAAGAAGTAGTGTTAGAAATGGAACTTGAACTTGAAGAAGAAGAAGATGGAGATGAAGGAGGTGATTTTCGAGGGTCCTTTCCTTCTTCACTTTTGGCTTGCTTTGAAGATTCCCATTGAACCCGTCTCTTCCATTTCAAGTAATCATCATACAACACTTTTACCATATCTGACATGGCAAAGCAAGTCTTTTGAAACTCTCTTTCGTTTTGAGAAATTCCTTCTTCCGATGCCATCTACTCACTTTGAGATGTCCTCTTTCTTGATCCAATCTTAGGATATCCTTCTACAAGTTATCCTTCACCACAACTTAGCTTTTCCCTGGTAATCATGCAAACTCAAACAACCAACTATCAACTTGTTGTTATACCACTTGATCTGAAAATGATCTTTTAATGACTTGGTTAAGTATTTTGTATGAGTTGATTTACCATTCAGAAATTAAAGAGAAGAAGGAGATTAAATGAAAGAATGTTGCAACCATTAGGACACACAAAGAACAAAAAATGCACATAAGAAACATAAACCATAATGCCAAGAACTTGATAACGTAGTTCACCAAGTGTTGGCTATGTCTCCAAGTCCCGCTTCCAGTGGATGTCTACTTTATTCCTCTTTCTAATGCTCAATTACATCAATGCAAGTTTTACAAACTGTTGCAAAAAGGCTTACCAAGTTACTGCAGATGCTCTTCAGGAACTAATAACAAAATCCTCCCAATAATCCTCTCACAATTGGGCTAAAAAGGCATCTTACATTACAAGAAATGGGAGAAAGATCACTCCTTTACAAGCATTCCCATCTTCAAACCTGCATAAAAATTCCTCCTTTTGGCCTCCAAATGACCGTGTTTAAATAGAAAATGGGTTGAGGGTCTAAATACAACCTCCCCCCAACTTTATGGCCTCAAATTGGGCTCAAATCCCCTTAAGAGGGACAAAAATCACTAAAAATCCACTAAAATAAGTTCAAAACCCACATTTGGCTAAAAAATTGGTTAAGCCCCCAAGAATAGGGCGTGTGCCCCTTTCTTTGGTCATATGGGAGTCATATGGCATGGAGCTAGGCCCTTTAGGGCCCTGTGCCTAGGAGCGCCCCTGGTCACAACCCCTGTCATATGACCTAGCACCCAACATGGTGCGCCTTCCTTAGCCATGAAAAAGGTGCTTAAGTTAGATTTTTAAAAACTTGATGTATTTCTAAAGTTTGGTTCTTGCCTTTGTGGCTAGTGCATTAGTGCTAGGAATTTGTCATGTTGATAGGTCATAGGTTCGATTCCCATGGAGTCAGATTAAATTTTCCATTCGGCCCTTTTAGGCTCCCATCCAAGGTGATATGTGGCACCCTGTGGTTGGGCCACGTGTCAGCCCATGGTTGGCAAAAACCATACCATGTGGACCAATCACTCCTTGTCATTTGTCAACATAAAAAATTGCCAAATGTCAAGATTTGTAATGCCATGTGTTGATTGCAGGATCTGCCACTTATCAAGCACATAAGCTTCCAAGTGTCACATGCTGAAGATGCCACATGTCCCTTTGACCCTTTGACTTTTGTTGGAGAAGAACAAATTTTCCAATTGCCATAACTTTCTCATATGACCTCTGTTTTTCGATCCATTTGCGCCATCGAAAAGCTGGTGATGAGAACTTTGCGATCATGTCATTTTCTTGAGCATTTGAGAACTTCTATTTTTGAGAGTTTCAGGATCCATTTTGGATCATGAGTAAAAGAGTGTATGCTTCAATGATATCAACCATAGCAATGTCTATAACTTGGTAAACCTTGAGATTAGAATATAATCTGATCAAAACATCCTTCAATTCACCAATTACTTTAACTTTTTATCTATCAAGATAAATGATGTGTGTTGAACATTTAGTTGGGGTAGAATTCAATGTTTTACACAAAAATAATGGCATGACATGAGAGGAAGCACTTGAATCTACGAAATAGTTATGAATGTTCGAACTAAATATTTCAAAGGTCAGTAAGAAATGAGGAATCAAACATTTAGACTTTTTCTTTGTAAGTGTGACATTGATTGCTTCTTTATGCATATTATTTCCAACTATCTTATTAGCATTTTTAATAGAAGTTGATGTTTTCATTTCTTCATCTTTGAAGGCATTCAAAAACAATTTGTGTTGATGTGTGATATTACATATGTAAAGTATCGATATGTTTTCTTTGATTTTATTTAGATATTTGACAATATTGTATTCCAAGACTCTAAATAACATGTGGAAGGATCATGTAAATCAAAAAACATAGGATCATCTCTAGCAGTGGGATTAACAGTCTAACATTTTCATGTATTTGGACTTTGGGATAGAATTGTTTTTTATTTTTTTATTTTTTTTAGATTAGTCGGAAAAAATCATATATTCATGATAGGAGAATATACATGTTCCATACCTTCTCTCAAAAGGGAAGGGGGATTCTTAATACAGTTGTGCCTCTATCCAAAAATACATAGAGGGACCTTACCAAAATCCTCTCATCTTGCATCATCTTAATTAAAGCTCCTATACACTTACATCGATCATACCTGAAACAAAACATTATAGAGCATCAAGATAAAACCTTAACACTCAATAGAGTATGGACTCCATGGTGTGGGATTCCTCACCATCGACAAGCTCATAGTATCCAAAAGTACCTTTAGGACGTTGTAGAGCCTCCTTAGATAGATTTCCAGCTACTATATACAACTCCCTTAGAACATTCTAGAAAGAAATCCAATCAAATTGGTTTATTTGGAATGAAGCATCAGATATCAGGGATGATAGACTTACATTTGAAATTGATGTCGTCCCATTTTCCCAATCTATCACTAACTTGGAATCATCAAAAAACTACATTTTTTTTACTCCTTTCTCCAACGTTATGGTTAAGAGAGTCACGAGGCCACTAGCTCGGCTCTATTATTTGATCCACAACCGTGCGAATATTTTACATGAATATAATGTGCAGGATTGAGATAGAGGACAACCCTGATACCATAGTGGGGTGGGTGGCCTTGTCTAGCCCCATCGAAATAACCCCATGATATACATGTGTCAATATCAGGCATGATGGGAACCCTTGAATTCCTTAACTTAGTTTTTAACTGAAACTTTTTTGACTGATTAAAAACTAGGGCAACACATTGTTTAGGTTGAATCATCTTATCTTGAAAAATCACAATGTTTTATCCCACCATATTAGATTCACAAAGATGCATGGGAGTCCCTCCAAATTGGAGACTCGCTTATCATTCAACCAATCTCTGAGATTACCTTCAATCGACCGATGAGTCCATATGGGAGCGCATTCCAATGCTTTCTCCACCCTCTCCATAACTCCTAATGCATATTCACAGTTTGAAAAGAGGTTGTCATTTGATTCTTCCTCCTTTTTTCACAGGATACACTAGCTAGGGCCATTCCATCCCCTATGTATGCCAACCTCCCATGTGAGAAATATGTTGTTGAGAGCAAGTCATAGGGTGATCTTGCTCTTTATCAGGGCATGTAACTTCCAAAGTCTACTCCACCACCAATCAATTTCTCCCATGAATTTTTCATGTGTAAGAGCTTCATATCCTAATTTCACAGTGTAATCTCCTGTAGCTACATTTATTGACCAACAGAGAAAATCCTCCTTGTTGTCCACTAGATGGATAAAATTGGTAACTAGGATGTCTGCATATGACTTCCATTCCTCCATCAAAGGTCCTGTCAGACCAATTTCCTCACTACTCTTCCATCCTAAACATCCTCTAATATGAGGGTGTTGTGCTTGTGCATCTGCTAGACTATGGATACCTACCTCCTAAAGAGAGGAGAGAATCTCTTGTGAGAGGAGTGTTGAGGAAAAGGTATGAATGATCTTACTCCAACATTTTCAAATCTTACTAGGCTAAGGTAATATAATTGGGATTGTCACCCGAGGTTTACAACCTAAGTCAAAATTATCATTTGATCCACGAGCAATAAGTACAAGGGATCAATGCTTATTTTTTATGATAATTACCCATGTAAAAGAAAGAAAATATAAAATGTATATATACAATGTTTTAGAAAAAGAAACAAATGAAATACCAAATCCGAACAGTATCAAAAAAATACACAAGTGAGACAAAACCAACAAAATGATTTATTTATTGATTTCATTATGAGATACAATAATAATCATATTTTCAAACCCCTGCGAGGGTGTGGACCAAAGTCAAATTTAGAGGTCCCTGATGGGCACCATACAAAAAGACTCTGACAACAAGAGAAGACTGAGACTAAATATCTAGATCAACTTTGCCACAAAAGAATCATTTACTGACTCTGCAAAATACTCCCTATTAGTAATGATTTTTAATCCATAAACAGATTAAAATACACAACTTGCCAAGGATAAATGATCAACCTTTAAATAACAAGTTTCTGAAGTATATGACACAATCTTTGAATCTGGTTACCTTCAATATGACCCTGTTGTCAACAAGAAGGTTAAGATTCCTAGAAAACTCAGAATGGATGAAAAATGATAATCTCACAAGTATATAAGAGCAGAGCTTATATCAACAAATGATTCTCTTTCTCTCTCTCCTTGATCCCTCCTTGTGATGAGATTTTATCTCTTTCAAAACAAGTTGTGGTAGTTTCAACTACCTCTTTAGTGAAACCTTAATTGATTTAAACGCCAATTAGGGACAAATAATAATAGTAAAATAATAAATAAGGGTATATTGAATAATAACTAATAGGTGGGACCCCCTAATTCCTTTTGAAATATTTTAAAGTTTTAATTCCCTCCTTGTTGCTCCACAATTTATCCAAATAATAAAATATGCCACCAATTAAAAACTCATATATCATGCATTTAAAGTTCCTTGTGTCTCCCAAAATCATTCACATGTTTTCCAATAATTAATTTTTTTTTCCATCTAATAAATAGATATATGAGAGATATCCAAAAATGTAATATCATGTTGTCCAAAAATTCAATATCATGTTGTCTCAAAAATAAAAGTCAAAACATAAATTAAACTCTTCATCCAACATACATGAAATTCAAAAACCATATTTTTTGTGTGAGACAGTTTGCCTCTTTTCACTACTTGTTGCTTTGTTTGCTTTATCTATTGATTTAGCTCTTTCAACAAGATGATGATTTGACCCTTGGGGTTGAATTTCACTAAAAACTGGAGACTATGCATCATTCTGTTGGGAATATGAAGTGACTGATTCTAAGGACTCTTTAAAGGAGTTGATTGAGAAGCCACTATTTTGCCTTTATATGTCGGAAGCTCAGGGATGGCGGTCTTCAATATTTTACTGGCATGTGAAGACTAAACAAGGGAAATAACATGGTCAACTTGCTAGGAATGCTAGTTCAATGGAGGTGGTGCAAAATATGAAACCGTAGTTAACAACAACGACGAGCTCTCAAACAAATGACAATACAAAAGGTGGTATACCAATAAAAGGAAATGTGCATAACTCATTTACTCTATGTCGCTTCAACCATAAACCAACCATTAAATGCAACCAACAAAACCTTACACGGTGGTGTGCACTCAACACCAACTCAATTCCAATTTCATGTCATATATCAATCTGTCAACCAAACCTTTGATACATATCCCATACACATTATCGGATAGGAGCATCGTTATTTTTTAAAGAAGTCAAATTAAATAAAACACTAAGTAACTCGAAGTATGATTAATGAGACTTGCATTGTAATCTTGAGTTCATCCATACTTGCGTGCAATGGCCCTAGAATAACTTTGGAACCTTTATACGATACCATTGGTG
>SNQJ01S0114714.1:5368-18877 GCA_010110895.2 Picea sitchensis
AGTCTCCAGCTTATAAGAACTTGGCTCACCAGCCTATAAAACATAATCACAATTCCTTTCAGAACTTGGTTTACAACGGGGCTCGGCCTTGGGGACACTACACAAGGTTTCAACAACTGAAGGCTGCAACCGATCTTGAGCTCAGGCAGGAGGTTTTCAGAAAATATTTATGGTCTTATGTGCATGGTTAAGAAGAATCCTAAACCCCAAATGATGGAGATTTACTATTCAAAACTAACAAAGATATTTTAGGTATTAGAAAATCAGTTGTATCATGGCTATGCATGGTACAAGTTCTATATCCTCAAAAGAAAAAGCTACAATAAAAACTTGACACTGAAGGATTTTCAGCTGATGGCATCATCTGTATTGCAGGGATGATTTTAAGGATGGAAATTTATTTTAAAATGTAGAAACCTTGGCGAATCTTACTAATCCTTCATATGTCAACTATAAATGTTCGGCGATATTTTTGTAAAAATATTCAAATTTCTAAGTATTTTATATAGTTTTTATAAAATTTTGGCGATTTTTAAGGTAAAATAATTTTATTCTATAGAATTTGGGCAAATCATTTTTAAAATAGCGAATCTTTTTTTTGGAAAAACCATGGAAAATTAGCCCATGAGAGAAATTTATCCCCTAAAATCATCCCTGCTGTATTGTTGGCTGCCATTTCTGTTACGCCCGCATGGAGCTCACCTTTTTTGAACTGGAGTTCGAAAATGAACAGTCTTTTGGGATTTAGTTTGGATGCTAAAAATAACTTGCAGAGGCTCTTAGGTTTGAGATGCTACCCTTTAACATTGGAGTGATGCTTGTATGTCCAGGATTTGTAGAAACTCTTATGCTAAACAAAATAGAAGAGAGTGTGGATGATCCATTATCGACAGCGGTAGCGAAGAAAGTCGGTTTTTATGACAGAAAACAAGTCAGGGATCTGTGGGAGGTTGCAAAGGCCACTTTAAAGGCGACTAAACGAGACGATTTCCTAGTTGCAAGTGGGTGTAAGGATTTAATGTTGTCCACATCATAGACTGGTATTTTGCCCACTGAAACCTTTGTGAAGGTCGTTTTTGATATATTTGCACTAATTCCTGCAAAGCTAGCTGGCTATACCATAATCACGTACATATACATTGTTATCGAACGAGGATGATATTCGTTGACATTGCAAACAAGTGAAATATACGATACCAGCAATCCTCTGCATGCAATTAGTGATCTAAAGAAATAGACCTAGCAACTTTATATATTTGGTTCTGAAGTTGTGGAAAGAAGTTATTCCTTCGTCTCATGCAGCATGATCGAATGAAGGAACGAGCTCATGTTACATTTCCTGATACTGACACAACAAGGTGAGCTCTGCAGTTAGAAAATGGTTTCATATTCAAGGGAAAGCCAATAGTTATTCAGTATGGGCGAGCAAATTAGGAGGAGCAAGAGCGACAGATGCTTGAAATGGAACGAGAAGAAGAGTCCAAGAGATTGAAGAAACAAAGAATAACTGAAGATGCAGACGAGGGTGAATTCCACGAATGGTAGTATTGTTTAAATACATGGACCGGCTCCTGAGTGAAAACAACAAACAAATCATCAAATGCATTATAACACATGCCGCATGGATGGAAAGCACCAATCTCGCCATTTCGGGATTTTGATCATCGTTTTTGACATTGTGCTATTTCCTCCGAAAGTCTGAAAGACGAATCATGGTTCCATCTTTGCGTCGATGGGATAAAATTGTGCGATGAGTTTTGGCACATGACAAAGGCATTGCGCTTAGGTGTTCAAAGAATAAAAAAAAAAAAAAAAAAAATTAAATACTATTTGTCACTTCTTTGGCTATCAAGCCCGATGATCTTTACCATCAAACTTTGACTGTGACTATGCATATGCCCTTGGCCATATTTCTTATCATCTCTTAGGTGCTGAGTTGAATGGTTACATGGAAACTGTAATAAACTTGAAGAAGCTTGTATCCCAGTGGTAATGTGGTGATGCTCCAATCACGACAATGATGACTGTGAAGAGATGGCTTCGGGGAGACGTGCCTCTCAAATTGGGAAGCTGGTTGTTCACCCCGCTAATGTGGATTTGAAGGGGAGGCCATATCAGTTGCTAATGCGCAATGCAACACGATTTTTGATGGATAATATCTATAGGAATCCTAGTCCTCTTCAGTTTGAGGGTCCCAGGGCAAATGCAAAAACCATAACCTCATCTGTTGAAGACCAGGATTATATTGGTCGGGTTCAACAGTTGAGAAGTTATCTTGACTAGGTGAGGGATATAGGAAAAGCAGTTCACTGTAGAAGAGATCTCGTCCATGGTGTTGATGAATATGTTGAGGTGATTATGGAGAGGTTGCCGAAAAAAACGCCAGAGTATTTTTTTTCCTACTACAATGTCTATCTGGGTGCAGAGGCTTTCAAAGAGATATTTAAATGATCCTATTGTTATTGATCTTGTTGGTGAATCATCTCAGAATTTGGCAGACGGAATATCACTTTATTCTATTGCTGCATACACCTATGGGAAACACTCCACTATTAACCCATTGATAATTGAATATTCTAAAGAGGGAAAATGTATCGTTTTCACTCAAACAAAGTGAGATACAGATAGTCTGTCAGTGGCACTGGGTCGGGTCCTTTCCTGTGAACCTTTGCATGGTGATATTTCACAGAATAAGCGAGAGAAGACTCTTGTTGGATTTCATGAAGGGACGCTTTAACGCGCTAATTTCTACTAATGTAGTTGTCTGTGGTCTTGATATTGATCCAGTTATTCATTATGAACTCCCGACAACTTCAGAGATTTTTGTGCATGGAGGCAGATCAAATACATATACCATTATAAACAGTTCAGAAATTAGGATTTTGTTTGTGCTTTTAAATTAGTTTGGATTACTGTTATGAATAGTTAAAGACGGTTGAAGTTAGTTCATTTTCAGTTAGCTATTCAACCTCCTTGAAAGAGGGAATTTATATAGAGGTTCATTCATTGTAATAGGGGGGGGAGCCTGGGGGAAACCTCTTTTGGAGAGAGCTCCTTTTGAACGCAGAGTTATTTTGAAAGCCAGAATGGATTTATACAGAGTGAAATGTATACTTGACATTGTGAGATTCATCACATCCAATTCTTTCACTATGTTCTCTTTTTTGTCATATTATCTATCTGTTCTTTTATCGACTGAGTTAAAATATCTTTGGAATTCATTTTACATGATCCTTACACACAATTGATAAGTGTTATGTTTCGAATGGTCACTGGTTAGAATTCACTCCAGATAAGTGATTTGCATCTAGTTATCAACCTTCCGTTTTCTTCTTCCAAAGTTGTAGTGGAAATTCATCCTTGATATATGCTTTCACTGTGATGGCCTTTCCTTTTCTTTTTCTGCTATTTTATCATGATTATTTATAGTTGAAAGATAGACTTACTTTGCCTCATTTTCCGCAAGTAATACGATCACCTCTATGATCTCTTTTCTTCAGTTTTCACTTGACTCCATCGCCCAATAGGTCTTTTCAAATCCATGCAACCCCCAACCTAATTAAAAATCTTTTCTGATAAGAAATCTGGCCTTCTTACTTTGATTATCAAATATTCCTGAATAAAGGTCCCTTGGCCATTGAGAGAACTCCCTCTGAGTGTATTAGGTCAGAAGTACACTCATAATAAATTTTTAGGGATTGGTTTGTTGCAACCCAAGTCAAGTTCTGAACAACAAATAAATTTTTCTTTTAAAATGTGCTAAGGCTTGGCTCTATTACAGCCTAGAGTCAACTCTTGCGACAACAAGACCCAAACATTTGACTTTCCTTGAATCGAAAGAAAAATGATCCTTATAGGGCCCGATGATGTCCAAAACCAAGTCATCCATGATCACTTTGGGCATGAGATTGTGCGATGCGCCTAAATACAGCATGGCATTATGCAATTTCATGTCATGGACCTTGAGAATGACTTAGAATAGGGGAACGTCCTCAGTGTCTCCCATATCCTCCATGCACGAACCAAACAAAATGGAAGGGTGATCATCCTGGACGTTCAAAGTGTCGAAAGTTTCTCCCATCTTCAACATTTTAATAATTTGATCCCGATATTCTCCTTTCTTGATGAGCTCGTTGAAAGGGATGGAGATTTTAATTTTGGCCATTTTGTTCTCAAAGTTAAAAGGGGGAGATATCTTTTCTACCTCCTTGATGCATGTCTCCCATCTTATTTCTGGCGGTTTCCTTGGAACCTCCTCCTTTGACTTTTCCTTTTCTGTTGCATTCTTGGTTGTGTTGTATTACTTCAGTCGACTTGTAGAAGGGGTATCAGTCGAAGGTTTCCTTATGGGATTTGTCAGATGAGGTTCTTTAGATGCCTTTTTCCTCCCGATTTTGTGTTCCTTTTGGAACTGCATCATGGAATTTTGATAACCTTTCCTGAATTCCTCCATTTCCCAAGACAACGTGTCATTCGTCTCCAGTATAATATCGTCATTTTCTCTCATGTATTGATCATGTTATCCCTTCGTCAAGAACACATGTGTGTCCTTGTTGTCGCAACAATGCATTTGATCTTGGAACATCTGATCAAAATCTTTGTCTGCATAATTGTTTTGGAACGGGGCCCTTATTTGTCGGTCTCCATTGTCTCTATGTTCCCTCTGCCTGATCTGCGGGACCAAACCTCTTCTAGGGTTCTGATTCATTTTTTGGGGGTCATGCTATTCTCGGGTGGAGGGTTTGTTTCCCATGGACATTCTTTCCATCAGTTTCTCCATCGTCTTCATCATCAATGTAATACCCCAAGGATGAGCCCCAGTTATATCTATGTATTGTAAACATGTTTTTTATGATGGTGAGCTGAGCAATTGTAAGTTGATAGGCTTATGTGCAAGTAGGCCGAAGAGCCTAGGTGTTAAAGGTCAGGATCTTGTTTTGTACATGTAATCATGCACTTTGTTAATATAAAAACATCGTTGTGTGTAGACCGACCACGAAGAAAGAGTGATGGGGGAATAAGTTTCCACAAGGTTGGGTAAGGGAGGAGGCTAAGTGTTAGACCTAGGGGCTAAGCTAGGGGGCTTACCTCTAAAGGGGATAATAATTTATTATTACTTCCTAAAAGGATAAGGTGGACAATTGATGATTTTTGTGCCAATTTCCTCAGAAAGGAACGTATGCAAATTTGGGTTCATGCAACTCCAGGAACACATGTGTCGACCTGGGTGCATGTAGTTAAAGTTGAGGAAGTCAGTCGTGTTGGGGGTTAGTGCACCCATTATTCCATACTCCACCTGAGTTCACTGGAATACTTCACGAGAACCCATTGTGTCTCTGCATTGGACCTCTGCATAGCCACACACCTCTGAAAATATGATATGTGAAGTCGACATGCATGATTCATGAACCTAGTGAGAACCCGTGGACTGACCTACGTCTTCTGTGAAGCCTAAACATCTTGTAATTTTCTATGACGTGTGTGTTATAACTGTGGTTTTTTGTGTCCATGCAGTCCCTTGGTTGAGTGTGGCTTGTTGTCGTCATCTGTTCCTTGCCGAGCCTTGTTGTTGTCCTCCTTTTGCGGGACCAGAGTTGAAGAATCAGCTTTTTAGGCATGTGCGCAACACTCTCTTGAGATGAGGGAGGTGGTTGTGGTTGAAGAGGTAGGTTTTCAGGCCTATGGGAAACTCTTTCCAGGTGAGAGAGTTTGTTGGGAAGTGGTTTTCTCCTAGAGAGAGTTCAACATCAGCTACGGAGCTCTGAGAATTCTGGTCCAGCCTGTTACTGAAGCCCAAGGCAATGGAGGTGAAGCATTCGATGGACTGTGTGACAATGAAGTTGTATACTCCTGGGATGGGGCAGACATGTGGGGAATGTGATTCTATGAGTAGTAGGCATAAGAAGGTTCTTGTGATTGAATCCTTCCTCATAAACTATGTGTCTTCCTATTAACCTTGCCTAGCCTAGGATTCCCTTGCCTGGTGGAGCTTAGTCCCAGCTCAGGGGTGACCTACTACTGAGAGTGATGAGCAGTGTGGTCTAAGGATGAGAGGTTCATGGAAGGTCTGCACACATTTTGTGGTGTTACTCCATTAGAAAAGATAAGTATTATTAATGTTATTAATTTTTATGTTATGCATGTTTGTGATGCTTGAATGTTATCATGTATCATGTTGCGTATATGAATTATTGTCTATTACATTTGAATCTATATGGTAGTAGTAACTCTATGTCATGTGTTTTATTTCGATTAAAATGCATGTTAGATGTATGTATGTATGTATTTCCACGTGGTAGAATTGCCCAGCCTGTTGGTGGTTGGGGATGTTACAAATTGCTATTAGATCCATGGTTAAAACACTGAGCCTGAATGGGATAGATAAGTGGTCATTGGACCAGAGGTTTAAGGTGGGAATTGTGTCTGGAGGGACTAATTTCAGACCTTGAAACCTTACTGAGTTCCAAAAAGTTACCTTGGTCGTGTTACGAATCTGAGGAGGAGTAGCGGTATCGTAAAACCACGACAGAAATGGTATTGGGCCGCATAGTAATGTGGGTCATAGGATCTGTTCAGAAGGAAGGGAAACCCTTTTATGACCATCAGATCTGAAGAAGGTGTAGGAGGGTTATCCTGGAATCCTTTCAGAGTTTGAAAATTGAGAGAAGCGAGGTGCGCTGAGGCACAAAATTCTGAAGTCCGAAGCTTCAAGGTCCCAGAAGATATCTACACCGTAGATTTGAAGGGAGAGCTTTACCATTAGATCTTGGAGAGTTCACACATGGGTTAGTCACGAGAGCCATTCAGAATTCACAAAATCAAAAGGTTGGAAGGGAATAGAGGTGAACATCTCCGAAGCAAGGAATCACGAAGTGGATCTCGACCGTTAGTTGCGGGAGAGATAAGGATCACTGATTATCTAGGGAGAGTCTGGAACTGCGACAATCGGGAGAAGGGGAATGTGCTATTGCACATACTTCCAAAGCCTGAAGTTTCAAAGTGAAAGGATAGACGTGGTGGGGATAGATGGTGTTGTCTGGGGTGACATGGACCTTCCTAGGCATACCACATTCCATCACCTTTGTTGGTGACAGTTGTACTATGTGGGCGCAGAAAATAGAGAAGCCAAAAGTTCGGAAGTCGTGAGACTGGAAGGAAGCAAGCATGAAAGATTTCAGAACCTGAAGTTCCAAAGCTACGTAGTCCTGAATATTCATTGACAAAAGTTCCACAACAAGTGTTAGCCATTGGATGCTATGTAGACATGGACCACTGATCCACCCTACTTCATGAGTTCATTAATTCGAAACTCCGAGAGTCTATTGTCATGTATTATGAATACTTTGGAGCTCGAAGTCTTGATTAAGCGCCTATCGATCTAGCGCTTGGTCATAGCCCGTAGTCACAGGGGTTGGGGCTAAGAGAAAAGGGCTAAGGCCTGAAATTTTTATAGAGCCATGCAGAGCTCAGAAAATTCATGAAATTTGAACGTTTCTTAAAACAGAGTCGGTTTATGAATTTTGTGGGATTTATTAAGGAATGATGGCCTGAAAAATTCTGGTTGATTGCACATTGTGTTTGCAAAGTTCAACGAGTGTCAGGACTGAAGAGAATTGTCACTAAGTGAAGAGGAATGGAGGAGGCACAAAATGCTTCCAACTGAGAGAATGAAGCTAAAGGGATGGATGTCCATTTGGGAGTATAAGGCTTGAACTCCAATGGGCATGGAGAAGAGATAGATAAGGAAGGGTGTATGATGAAAATCATTGAAAGATTGTAGAAATATGCCGAAACTCACCGAGAAAATAGCAAGAAGCTTATGAAATCTAAGGAACAACAGGGTGAATTCAACGTAAAGTTGATGTCGAGCCTGGAAAGGATCGAAAAGAAGTTGGATAAGGAGGGTGATTCAAGCAAAAGAGGGAGTTTTTGACTCGCTGAGAAGAAAATAATATCGAGAAGCATTAGCAGGCATCATTGTCACTCCCCGAAACATTCCAATAAGGAAGCACGTAGTAGTTCAATCCCATCTCCTACCAAAAAACATAGGAGATCTGGAGTTGATGAACTAAAGGGAGAAATGAACAAGATTAAGCCTCCTACATTTGATGGAGAACACAAGAAGGAGGAAGATGTTGAAACAAGGTTTCTTGTCATGAGGAAATATTTCCAACTACAAAATTAATCCTCTCATGCAAAAGGAAGAATTGCAATGCATCAATTGAAAGGAAAGCCATCCATGTGGTGGGATCAACTTGTGCAGGTGCAACACATTAGAGAGAAATATATTACTTGGAAATAATTCAAGAGGTATTTTGAAAAGAAATACTTGACTAAAAGATACTACAACAGAAAGATGAAAGAGTTCTTTGAACTCAAGACGGAAAACATGTTTATTTCTAACCCCATCACTTCCTTGCAAAGGAAGGAGAATAAGTTTCAATGGACAAAAGATTGTGAGAAAATATTCCAGCGATTGAAGCAATTGTTAACCAGTGCTCCAATCTTAAGGATTGAAAACCCAAATGAAGACTTTGTAGTGTGTACATATGCATGCAAAGAAGGACTGGGTGGATTCCTTAGTCAGAATGGGTTCTTAATTTGCTATGAATCCATAAAGTTGAAAGAGCATGAAAGGAACTATGAAACTCATGATTTAGAGTTGGCATCCATCATTCACGCTCTGAAGAAATGGAGGCATTACCTCATGGGAAAGAGGTTCAAACTGAGAACAAACCATAACAGTCTAAAATATTTGTTTGATCATCCAACCTTGAATGATAGGCAAAGTAGGTGGTTGGAGTTTCTTTGTGAATATGACTTTGATATCAAGCATAACAAAGGAAAAGAGAACAAAGTGGTTGATGCACTTAGTAGGAGAGTGCATGAACTACATGCTACAACCATTAGCATGTACCAAAATGATATTAAAGGTAGAATTTTGGAAGATGCAAATGCATATTTGCAGTACAAGGAATTGGTAGAAAATCTACAACAAGGTAAGATGCCATAGAAAGTGGAAAATTATAAATTGGAAACTGACGGAACACTTCTATACTAGAACATGATTTATGTACCTAACGTCCAAGAATTGAAACTTATGATTTTGAAAGAAATGCATAATGTGCCTTATGTTGGGCACCTTGGATATCAGAAAACTATGGCAGCAGTCAAGAGCCATTACTTTTGGCCAGGTATGAAGAAGTAAATTGGAGAATACATCGCCAAATGTATGGAATGCCAGAATGTCAAAGTTGAGCATAGGCACCCAGTAGGGTTGTTGCAGCCTTTACCCATTCCTGAGTGGAAGTGGGAGGTAGTGACAATGGATTTCATCACAGGATTGCCTAGGACCAGAAAGCAACACAATTCAATCATGGTGGTGGTGGACAAGGTTATGAAAGTTTCCCATTTTATTCCACTAAAGACTACACACAAGGAAACTAACGTTGTTGATATTTTTATGAGGGAAATAGCACGATTGCACGATATTACCAAGACAATTGTGTTTGACAGGGACCCAAAATTTACCTCAAAGTTCTGGAAGGGGTTGTTCAAAGGATTCAGAATAAATCTAAACTTCAGCACTGGTTATCATCCTAAGTCTGATGGGAAGACAGAGAGGGTGAACCAAGTGATAGAAGATATGCTAAGGATGTATGTGATGTACAAACCATCTAAATAGGAATAATACCTACAGTTGGTAGAATTCTCCTACAATAATGGCTATCAAGCATCGTTGAAGATGATCCCATTTGAAGCACTTTATGGTAGAAAGTGCAATACTCCAGTAAGATGGGATAATCCAGTTGATAGAGAAGTGGTTGGGCTAGAGTTTCTCAAGGAAATGGAAGAGAAAATGCTAAACATTAAGTAGAATTTAAAGGTTGCCCAAGACAAGAAGAAAAGTCATGCTGATAAAAACGGAACCCACAAAGAGTTTAAAGTGGGAGAGCATGTTTTCCTAAAATTGAAAGCTAATAGAAGTTCCTTGAGGATGGGAAACTGTTCGAAGTTTTGTGGACCATTTGAAATCCTAGAAAGGATTGGGCCAGTTGCATATATGCTTGCATTACCTACATACATGACTGTGCTTAATTTGTTTCATATTTCATTGCTTAAGAAACATATACCTGATGCTAATCATGTACTCGGTTGGAATGTGATTCAGTTGGAGCAAGAAGGCGTCTTGTAAGTGCATCCGATGCACATATTGGACCAAAAAAGAAAGCAGCTCTGGAATCGATCCATGGGGCTTGTAAAGGTCCAGTGGACCTAATACAATCCTGAGGACACCACATGGGAGCATGAGGATGCTATGTGGGCATAATACCTACATCTTTTTGAAGATTTTGGAAATCTTGTTGATGTTGTGTAAGTAAGTTGCACTGAGGACAGTGCAAAAATAAGGGGAGGGGATTGTAATACCCCAAGGACAAGCCCCAGTTATATCTATGTATTGTAAACATGTTTTGTAGGCTGGTGAGCTAAGCAATTGTAAGTTGGTAAGCTTATGTGCAAGTAGGCCAAAGAACCTAGGTGTTAAAGGTCAGGAGCCTGTTTTGTACATGTAATTATGCACTTTGTTAATATAAAAACATTGTTGCATGTAGACCGACCACAAAGAAAGAGTGACGGGGGACTAAGTTTCCACAAGGTTGGGTAAGGGAGGAGGCTAAGCATTAGGCCTAGGGGATAAGCTAGGGGGATTACCTCTAAAGGGGATAATAATTTATTATTACTTCCTAAAAGGCTAAGGTGGACAATTGATGAGTGTTGTCCCAAGTTATTAGGAAAGGAACATATGAAAAATGGAGTGCATGCAGCTCCAGGAAGATAGGTGTCAAACTTGGTGCATGCATTTAAAGCTGAAGAAGTAATATGTGTTGGGGGTTCATGTGCCCATTCTTCCATACTCCGCCTAATTTCCCTGGAATCCTTCATGAGAACTTGTTTTGTCTCTGCACTGGACAAAAATCAAATCCGTGAAGTCGACCTCCGTGATTCCTGAACCTAGTGAAAACCTGTGGACTCAACCACATCTTCTTTGAATCCTGAACATCCTATAATTTTCTATGCCATGTGTTTTATAACTCTGGGTTGTTGTGGCCATGCATTCCCTTGGTTGAGTGTGGCTTGTTGTCATCATTTGTTCCTTGTTGAGCCTTTCTGTTTTCCTCCTTTTGCGGGAATGAAGTTGAAGAAGAAGGTTGTCAAGCCTGTGTGCAAAACTCTCTCCATGTGAGGGAGGTGGTTGTGGCTGAAGAGGTAGGTTGTCAAGCCTCTGGGAAGCTCTCTCCAGGTGAGAGAATTTTCTAGGAAGTGGTTTTCTCCCAGAGAGAGTCCAACACTAGCTACAAAGCTCTGAGAATTCCAGTCTGGCCTATTGCTGAAGCCCAAGGCAAGGGAGGTGAAGCATCCAATGGAATGTGTGACAGTGAAGGTGTATACTCATGGAATGGGACATGCATATGTTGAATGAGAGTCCGTGAGTAGTGGGTGTAGGAAGGCTCCTGGGAGAGAATCCTTCCTCATAAACTGTGTGTCTTCCTATTGACCTTGCCTAGCCTAGGATTCCCTTCCTTGGTGGAGATTAGTCCTAGCTCGAGGGTGACCTACTGCTGAGAGTGATGAGTAGTGTGGTCTAAGGCTGGGAGGTTCGTGGAAGGACTGGTTGCAGTTGGTGGTGTTACTCCATTTGAAAAGATAAGTATTATTAATGTGATTATTTTGTATGTTATGTATTATCATGTATCCCGATTCGTATATGAATTATTGTCTATTACATTTGAATCTTTATGGTAGAAATAACTCTTTGTCATGTGTTTTATTTTGATTAAAATGCATGTTAGATGTATTTCTGCGTGGTAGCATTTCCTGACATGTTGGTGGCTGGGGATGTTACAATGAAGTCGAACTTGTCCTTTGCAGGTCGAGAAGTTGATGGCTACGCATCCCCTTAGGGTTTCTTCCCTCCTCTGTTGAATCTCTGTTGGATATTTCCTGATGCCATCAAATTCAACTCGACCTCGATTGTGTCTCTCATCATGGCATCTAAATTTGCAGATCTTCTCTCCCTTAACAACAAGGTGAAATCATTGTCAAGGGATTTGGCGTATCGTAGCTGCGCAGCCCTGGGAGGTAGATGGACTTCTATGGGAATTGAGTTGTAAACCCTCATGAAATGGGCCAATAACTCTTTCACTGTCTCCTATGGTGCTCTCTTCATATTTTTGTACCACGTCAGTAGCTGCAAAGGGTTATTTTTGTCTCCCCATATAGAAATGAAAGGCGTTTCAAACATGGTGAAGTCTAGAATGCTTGCTGTTGGGAGGGATTTCAACCACTTTCTAATTTCCCTGGAAAGAATCTATGCAAAAAACCTCATCTTCACGTCTGCATGGTCTACCTCTTCTAGATCAACAAAATCAGTGAACCAATCTAGGTTCTTTTTGGTAGATACATTTCTTTCAGCATCATATAGTTTGATCCTTTGGTTGTAGTTCTGGGGAAAATCATGCAGTTGGGCTAGAAGAACAAGGGAGGTGAATCTGGAAGCCATTGGTCTAGGGGGTTCGGGATTTGGGGGATGTTTTGAGCGATTTTTGCAGCTTGTGGGATTAGAGATCGAAACCTCTCCTCGCCAAATACTATATGGTCCAAGCTGGTCTCTGATTTAGACCTGAACAAAGCTTGTTTGAACAGGGTATCAAACTCGAGATCGAAATTTTTTTAAGCCTCATCCTTGGGCAAGGAATTTTGTTTTTCTAAATAATAGAATGGATCTTGCGCCTACTCCCTTACCATGCGTAGAAGTATCTTGGGATCATACATGGGATCTACAGGGTTAGGGTCAAGATTGGCTCTGGGATAAATGGTCTTCATAGATAGGTTTTATGAATGGCGCTACTACGTGGTACTAGTCTCTTTCACTAGAGTCGCCAGGGTAAGGTTTTAGAAAATACAAATATTTTCCCCACTTTTACCCTCAGGGGTCAAAAATTTATATTTAGTCATTCTCCCAAGGAAAATTTCTTCAATTTCATCCTTGGAAACAACGCCAGAATGTTAGCACTCTATAAACTTCGTTCGTTTAAGAAAACGAATGACAGAGGCAACCTACAAACCAACTTTGAGGCCAGAAACTAGACTTTTAGACCTGGAGAGGGCTCTCTCTATATAGGATATGGATTTAAGCTATCGTCTAGATTTAACACCTTTAAACAACATTTTCTAGTTCTATTAGAAAAATAAGACAAGACCTTGGGCTATGGAGTCAATTTAAGAAAACGATAGAATCAAATGACTTAGTGACTGAACTCGAGAGGACAAAGGATAAATGAGAAAAAATATTTTAGTTAAGAATCGTTGTGTGTGGTGAGATAAAAAACACATGAAGCAACTCGGAGCACCGCTGGGGATGAATTCAGAGTTCGCTTAGAAGAAACACAGTTAGTCTAAATTGCGCGAATCTAGAGCACCGCGAGGTGAATTCTAAATTCAAAATCA
>SNQJ01S0114714.1:47141-57652 GCA_010110895.2 Picea sitchensis
GACAGGTACAGTCAGCATCCCAAAATTTTGCCTGTTTGGCTCGGCGGACAGAATGTGATATCTTCTCCATACGGACTCCGTTTGACATAAAAATTATACCACCGGAATCAGGAAGACGAGACGGACGCAATGGTGTTGGTTTCATCAGATTTAGAACACTTTCATTTTTGAGCATTTTTCAAGCCCTGACAGGCTTCTGAATCCGATTTCGGATCACATTGTGTTAGTGGTTTCATCATCTATTTAGCACTTATATTTTAGGGCGACAGGATGAGGCAATGATTGGTGGTTGTAGCCACCTTCCAGTTGTAATCGAAGAAGATAGGGTGTTGTATCCTCCTTCTAGTTGGAGCTAGAGAATTGGGGAGTTGGAGCTTCCCTCAGGTTGGATCTTGAAAATATAGGGGGTTGGAGCCTCCTTCTAGTTGCAGTTGGAAAACAAAGGAAGTTGTTGCTTCCAATGAATGTAATTCTGAAATAAATATAAGAAAAAACATTTTGTGGTTTCCTCCCGCATTGGGTTTCCACGTAAAAATAATGGTGTATTGTGTATGTGTATGATTGCTCATTGTTCATGGTTCATTTATTTTTCACTTGTTCAATGATAATGGTAAATTGATCATAAATATAAACAACACTTATATACTATGGTTAAAAAGGGATTACATTTCTCTATCACTGATTCACCCCCCCTCTCAGTAATCCAACAATAAAAACATCCATTATTGTGAATAACACTCTATATCTCTATTTTTGACGTTATTTTTCTATATGATACAAAAATCGGTTGCTGATGAAACTATATACATAGATAGATTCAACTATGTAGATTCCAAATATATAACTTTTTTTTCTAAATCAATATTGTTTACTATTTTTTCTATTTTTTTCTTTACATGTATGAACCTCCTAGAATACATGCCTCTTTTATTTCTACTATAATGTTTGTTAGCTTAACCATTTTTAGAATGAGTTATATGCCGCACTAGAAGAGACCGATATCTACGATATAAAAAAATTAAATTGTTTTGATCATGTTAAGACCCTCGTCGCCTGCATGAACAGAAGGCGTTGTAATTTCAAGGATATATTTACTTTCATAATTTAAAAAAATATTAAAAATTAATATTGAAAATTTCCAAAAAATACACCACACTAGAACAATGGGTTCTCTTTAATTATATAAGATTTTGGAATGAAATTACATCATTAAGTACTCAACGCCTACCCAAACAGAGATATATACATTATATTTTTCTAGAAAAACAGCATACCACTGTTAGAGAAAGTCAAATTTCACATAGTTATTCACAGTTCTATGAAAAAAAGTTGTATATTCGTAAAGCTAATTCAATTCCTCATGYTTCATCTTTTTACACCATATTCAAATTCATTATATAAGTACCATGAATAATCTCTCCAAGTTAATATATTGTTATTTTTCCATGTTTGCATTGCCACTAACATGTCATGAGAGACCATCATTAGCTTGCACTCACACGGACTCAAATCTCATATTCCAACAATTTCTACTTGGATTTCGAACAAAATAGATCTAAAAATATGTATTGGGAGAAAATACAAATGGTCCAAAAGGTTCCAAGGTAATTCTTACTATAGGAGCGCTAGGAATCCCCCAACTACTCTTCTTGAGTGGAATCATCCCTTTTGAATATGTCAGAGAATTCAATATTCCTCTAGTACTACATTTTCCCTTGATGGGAAAAAGGATTCAAGACAACCCCATTGCATCCCTAACTTACCAATCACATAATTTATACACCAAGCATGTATTAGGTATTACTCAACACTCTCAGAATTACATCAAGTCCACAGGAATATTTGTAAATGGCAGTGCATCCCCACATATCCCTACGAGAACAACATTTGTAGTGAAGAAATTTTACGAAGCTGACATTTCCATTATCGATGGGAGATCCTCAAGACAACCCGTCTGTTTGACACAACTATTATTCTCACCCTCTAGACATCCAAATATGTATGCAGGGCATGAGGGTGATTGCTCAACTCCTGAACACACCATCGTTGTGGAGATATAGATCTAGTTTCTTTCATGTCTTGCCAATGAACATGTAGGATGATGCAACCATAGCTCAGATCTGTCGTGATACATTGAGAACATAATGGCATTACCATGGAGGATGTGAAGTTGGCTCTATGGTTAACAGGGGATATCAGGTAAAAGGATTTGAAAATTTCAGGATTGTGGGTTCCTCAACGCCAAGTGATAGTCCTGAAAACAACCCACAAGCCCCACTATGATGCTCGGCAGGTAATTATAATATTCTTAATCTTTCAATGTGGTTTGTATTTCTCTCTATATATATAAAAAAGAGGATGTCAACTATACTATTGTTGTGGTGCATGAATGTAGATATATGGAAGTGAGGAGTCTTCAAGATCGGGCTCAATGAGTAACCTTCCTCATTGGAAGAACCAATATTTGGTGAAGATATTTGTTTTACATTAATAAACAATAGAAACAACCACATTTAAGTAAAAGTGGTTGATATAAGTGGATCAACACTATTAGCTTTAAAAGGTTGAAAATAACGTTGATTGACTTATATCAACCACTTTTAGTTAAATGTGGTTGTTGCTAGTTGACAAATGACATGGGTGGAGTATTAATAGACCATTAATGTATTAATACATAATTATTGTATTAATTAATTTAAAGTATTAATGTATAAATTAAAGTATAAATTATTAATGTATTAATTAATTATTACATTAATGTATAATTTAATGCATAATTTATTAATGTAATGAGTTAATTAATTAATACATTAATGTAATGTATAAATTAAAGTATCAATACATTAATAAAGTATTAAAGTATTATTAATTAATATATTAGTAACACATTAACACATTAAAAAGATATTAAAGTATTAATAGTACGTTAATAAAATAAAAATACATTAATAGTACATCATTACATAAATATAAACATTGACCATGACCATGACCATGACCATGGTTGACAGTGATAGACTATGGTTGACTATGAGAATGGTTGACTATGGTAAACCATGACTCCATGGTTTACCATGATTGTGACTATGGTTGACCATTATAGTGGTTGACTATGGTTGACCATTCATGGTTTACCATGACCATGACCATGGCTATGGTTGATCACAAATGACCATGCCCATGAATATGGTTGACCATGGATGATCATGGTATACTATGGTTGTCCATGAATAGGACCATGGTTAAATGTGGTTAACCTTAGTTGACCATGAGCATGGTTGACCTTAACAATGACCATGACCACGATTAACTTTGGTAGACCTTGGTTAACTTTGGTTAAATATGGTTGAGCATGGATGAGTATGAGCATGACCATGGTCAAATCTGGTCAAAATTGACCATGGTTGACCATGGTTAACCATGGCTGATAGTTCTTGTCCATGAAAATGACCCTGACCATGGTTAACTTTGGTAGACCTTGCTTGACTTTGGTTGAATATGGTTGGTTATGGTTGACCTTGGTTAAGCCTAACCTTGACTATTGTTAAAATTCATTGACAAAGACCATGGTTGACTATAGTTGACCATGGTTGGCCAAGACCATGGTCGACCATGAATATGGATGATAGTGACAATGGCTGACCTTAACGATGACTACAGTTGACCATGACCTTGACTATATTGGAATATAGTTGACCATGACCATGCATGGAGAGTATTAGTAGATTTCTAAACTAAAATATTAATACAAATCACAATGAAATGTTTATGAACTGGTTAGCCATGGATGGCTACATCGACCATGATTGTGGTTGAATATAATAGACTATGGTTGAGCATGAGTATGATTGACTATGGTAGACCATGAAACCATGGTTGATCATGATTGTGGCTATGGTTAACCACGACCACGGTTTCTTATAGTTGACCATGACAATGACCATAACCATGGTTAACTTTGGTAGACCTTGGTTGACTATGGTTAACCATGCTTAATTATGGTTGACAATGACCTTGCTTGACCATGATCATGGTTTATTATGGTTAAACTTGGTTAACCATGACCATGGTTAATTGTGGTTGACCTTGGTGTAACATAACAATGGTTAACTTCCATAGACTTTAGTTGAACTTGGTTTACTATCATTGACTATGGTTGACAATGGTTGAATGTAGTTTACCTTGACCATGGTTGACTATGGTTGACCATGGTTGAAAATAGTTAACCACAGTTGACACTTGTTCATGACACTAACCATGACCATGGTTAACTTTGGTAGACCTCGGTTGACTTTGGTATAATATGGTGGGCTATGTTTGACCATGGTTTAACATGACATTCATTATGGTTTACCATGACCATGGTTGACTGTGGTTGGCCATGGTTGACAATGGTTCGCCATGTTTGAAATTTTTTGTCCATAGATGACCATGGCTAGCCATGACCAGGACTATGGATGACTTTCACCATGTTTTACCTTAACTATGGTTGACTATTGTTGACCATCACCAAGAGTATGGTTTACTATGGTTGACCTTAAACATGGTTGACTATGGTTAACCATGGTTGAGCTTGACATGGGCCAAAGTTGAGTATGGTTGATCATGGATGACCTTCACCATGGTTGAAAATGGTTGACCATTCCCATGACTAACCTTCATAGACCATGTAGATTTGAATATGGTGGGAGATGTTGATTATGTTTAACCATGGTTTACTATGGCACTACCGCATTGAAATGTTGATCAAGTTTTGTTTGTCACATTGCGACATCAAGTTTTGTTCATCACATGACATTGTAAGGTTATAGTCATCACATTGAGATGTAGGGATTTTGTTTGTCACATTATGGAGTTGGAATATGTTTGTCACATTTTGATAGTAGGTTATGTTCATCACATTGCGATGTTAGGAAATGCTTGTCTCAATGCAATGTTAGGCTATGTTTGTCACATTGCGACATTGGGTTTTGTACATCACATTGCAACAATGGGTTATGTTCATCACATTACGACGTTTGGAAATGTTTTTCACATTGTGACGTCATGATATGTGTGTCATATTGCAACATGAGGATATTTGTCACATTGCGGCAACAAGGCTATGTTCGTCACATTGTGACGTCCAATTATGTTCATCACATTACAACGTCTATTTATTCTCGTCACATTGTGACATTACTATGTTCGTCGGATTGCAAATTTACTATGTTCGTCACATTGTGACATTGCTATGTTTGTCTCATTTCAACATTAATATGTTTGTCACATTGCAACATCTGTTTTTTTTCATCAGATTGCAATGTTGGTTTATGTTCGTCACATGACAAGGTTGGTTTGTGCTCGACACATTAAGAAAATGAAGTTTTGGCCAAGTTTTTTATTTTTATTTTTTATAACAAAGTGTTTTCTTTATCACTAAGATAGGAAATTTGAATTGATGTGATCTATCACATAGAAGGAAACTTAGAATTACACGTGTTCTAAGAACATTGATAGCAAATCATCTTGAACTTTACAGATGATGATTTTTACTTGTTCTAAACACATTGATAGAAAATGATATTGAACTTTGTAGATGATGAATTATACTCGTTCTAAGGACATTGATAGTAAATCTACTTGATTTATACTTGTTATAAGGACATTGATGGCAAATCATTTAATAATTTATACTTTTTATAATAACATTGATAGAAAATCTTCTTGAACTTTGGAGATAATGAGTTATAGTTGTTCTAAGGACATTGATAACATATCTACTTGATATACATTACATATGATTATTTATATTTTTTCTAAGAACATTTATACGAAATCAACTTGTTTTATACTTTGCATATGACGATTTATACTCATTCTAAGGACATTGATAGAAAATCAACTTGAAAAATTGAGATGATGATTTATTATTGTTATAAGAACATTTAAATACACCCCACATGGATCATAGAGTGTATACATTGCACCATGATACAAACTATGACCATTAAGCATCAATATATAATCTTAATATACTTTTCATTGATTTTATTTGTCATGGGTGGGAGAATTAACAAAGAAACTCTCCCACCCATAGAAAACTTTCATTAATTACCATATAAAAAATCTCAAAATCTCTCTCTCTCTCTCTCTCTCTCTCTCTCTCTATATATATATATATAACTTATTAAAATCCACATACCTCAAAGAATAAATTCCACATAAACTTTAAATCATATTCTCAAACCATTAAAATAAACATAAGTCTTATGCTTATTTATAACCATATCAATTATATTTTTAGTTATACAATATATAGTTACAAAATATTTTTTATATAAATATTTTTAAACAAATAGAAATTTTTAATATATAAAAAACTAAAAATATTGTGTATTGCTTTTATTTCATAGTATAGAAAATATAAAAACTAAAAATATGGTTTATTACTATTATTTTGTTAACAAATACTTATATAATCTAAAAAAATAAAAATATGGTTTATTCCTATTATTCTATTAATAAATATTTTTCAAAATCTAAATATAAAAAAATTGCAATCTTTCTCAAAATTAGATATATTTACAAATTTGCAAAGATTAAGTAAATTTACAAGTGGATTAAAATTAAATTATTATTATTATTATTATTTAAATTATCTTTTTATTATTTTTTTCTTATTATTATAAAATAAACTTGTCTCAACACATAACATTATAATTATGGATAAATATATTTTTAAAAATTTAAATATAAAAAGTTTGCAATCTTTCTCAAGATCAAATATATTTACAATGAAAGTGGATTAAAATTAAATTATTATTATTTAAATTGAATTTAAATTATCTTTATACTATTATTATAAAACATAACATTATAATTATAGGTAAATATATTTTTAAAAATTTAAATATAAAAAGTTTGCAATTTTTTCTCAAGATCAAATATATTTACAATGGAAGTGGATTAAAATTAAATTATTATTATTTAAATTGAATTTAAATTATCTTTATACTGTTATTATAAAACAAAATGTTGAAATATTTACAATTGTATTACAATTCAAGTTGATTAAAATTAAATTATTATTATTTAAATTAAATTTAAATTATCTTTCTACTTTCTACTATTATTATAAAATAAAATGTTAAAGGTTGAAAAAAATAAATTCACAATTTTAAATTAATTTGAAATTCCAGTAGATTTTTTAAATATCTACATGAACTAACTTATTCTGTAATTAATATCATATCAATAAAAATACCATTGCACCCACCATAAACTCGAGTCAAGTGTGCCCGATATGACCATGAAGTCGCGTACCACCCGACTATCAAATATTAATTTATATTATCAAAGCAACTTGACTGAGAATCTTTCAATGGCGCCTCTTCTAGCCACTTTGTAGCTGAGTTGAAATGGTCTACACGACTAGTAGCTTAGCCATTGTGTAAGAAGCATCCACGACGTAGATAAAGTCTACACCAAATCCTTTTGAGTTTGTGTAAGTCAAAACGGTCTCACATCTAGAGGGGGTTTGAAATTTATAAGGGACCACCCAAACCTTATTAACTCTTAAACCTTAAACCCAATCTTCCCATAACTCTAACTAAAGTAAATCTCTAACTACAATAAATTTAATTGGGGATTTTTCACATACATATCAAAAGACGATGATTTTGAAACGCAGCTCAAACGTGTCATCCATCATGACCACAGTGGCCATGGCACAACTCACATCCATTAAAACATGCTCCATGAAAATGTTGCCAAAATGAAACGCTTTACACCAATATGACATTTGTGATTCATCCGTACTAATCACCCAAACTAACACGGTAAAAAGTAATCCCTACTAATCACCCAAACTAATCACCTACTAATCACCCAAACTAACACGGTAAAAAGTAATCCCTACTAATCACCCAAACTAACACGGTAAAAAGTAACCATAGGCACGTAGTGAAACTTAACCACACCTAGCAAAAGTAATCATAGGCACGTAGTGAAACTTAACCACACCTAGCGAGTATTTGTTGAAACCTGTAAATTACTAAAACGTAAAAGTAAATGTTAAACAGTAATAGGAAATTAATTGATTTTAACATGAAGACGATCATCTTTGTCATTAAAAAATTGATTAATCCATGGAATTGAATAGGACATGCTATCGACATAAAGAGGTATTGCTTTACTTTAATAAACACTTGATTTACTATATTATTTGTATTCGCTTTAAGTTAATAAAAATTCCCAACCAAAGTATTTGCTTAAGTATATGAGTTACACTCATTTTATATTTAGGGGATTAAGTGAACGTTTTAACCTTCAATGTTTTTCTGTCAATTGAGAGCATATTTAGGGTTTGTATTTTTTGGAATTAAATGTGCAATTCATTAGTTTAAGTTAATAAAAAATAAAAAAGTGATTTACTATAATATTTGTATTCGTTTTAAGTTAATAAAAGCTCCCAACCAATGTATTTGCTTAAGTATACGAGTTACACTCAATGTCTTGCCTCAATTGAGAGCATATTTAGGGCAATTCATTAGATTAGCTTTATTTTATCTTTTATAAAAGATATAATTATGATTCATGAGTTTTTTATTCAAAAGATATATTTTAAATTAAATATTTAAATTAATCTTTTATGTCTTTGTGTCAATTTAGAGCATGTGTAGGGTTTGTATATTTAAGAATTATGTGTAATTTATTAGTTTAATTTCATCTCATATTTTATATAAAATATAATTATAATTTATAAGTTTTTTTTTATATAAATAAAAAAGTTTTATTGTCTAATGGAACAAAATTTAAAGATCTATGACTTGTTTCGTCAGTCAAGTGGAAATCAGAATAAGTGGCTTTCTGATATATTATGTGGACCAAAGCGAAAAAAATGCCACCTGTTTCGCCAAAAAAAAAGAAATCGGAACATGTGATTGTGGATGAATTAGTGAAGCATGTGTCGTCATGAGTTCCGCCAGTGAGAGAGAATACGAATGATTGTGCACAGGTCGGGCACCTTTGTTGACTTTGCGAGCCCAAGAGAGCATTATACAATATGTTGAGATGACTGTTAAGCATAGTATGTATGTGTAATTGTTCCTGCATGTCCCTGTGAATCTCAAAGATGAGGTCCAAGTGTTCTGGTGAGAGGAAACAAGTGGAGTGCGAGTCTCGATCTGGAGCATTGGAGAGAGGTGGGGGGGCTCCATTAGGCGGTCACCTGACGAGATTTCTTCCTGAATTGTGCAAGTTGCCTAATCTGAGATATCGGTTGCACCAGAGGTGGAATGGCTAGTGCAGGGTGGATCATGGGGGTCTAGAAAAATGTATAGAAGGGAGGCCAGGGGAATGATAATCGACACTGCTGGAATCTCTTCTTCCATAATGGCCATTGGAGGCTCGTTGGCCCCCCCTGTCTCGATAGACTAGAGAATTCAAAGGTGCCTGGGAGAAGTGGTGAAGCCTTCTTTGCCTGGCAGCGAAGCTGTAATAAGAGGGACCTCTCTTGGGCTTGTCGCGCTCCTGAGGCATGGTTGTGTAGACAATCCATACTCTGAGCGGGCGGAAAACTTGCAGAAGGGGGAGGAGAACAGTTGGAGCAGAGCCAAAACACAAGAACTGAACCGTAATTGAATGACAAGAGACATAAGAAACCGAGAGTAAATGGAGGGACATTGGAGGAGCTGAAGGGATCTTGCGCGTGCATCCTGTACCTATCACAGTTCGCCAACCCTGCTTCACTGAAGGATCCATTAAACTAGAGTGAGAGAGTTTGAATGCCACCCAACCTATGAGAAATGGATAAAAGGGCGACATATGTAATTAAGTCAACTATATGCATGTTGCCTAGAAGTGGCACCCCATACATGACTCATAAGTCTTTTTTATTCAAGTGATATATTTTTATTTAAATACTTAAATTATTTATTTTTTAATATTATTTAAATTTTAAATTTTTGTAATAGTTATAAACAAGTTGTAATAAGAGGGACCTCTCTTGGGCTTGTCGCGCTCCTGAGGCATGGTTGTGTAGACAATCCATACTCTGAGCGGGCAGAAAACTTGCAGAAGGGGGAGGAGAACAGTTGGAGCAGAGCCAAAACACAAGAACTGAACCGTAATTGAATGACAAGAGACATAAGAAACAGAGAGTAAATGGAGGGACATTGGAGGAGCTGAAGGGATCTTGCGCGTGCATCCTGTACCTATCACAGTTCGCCAACCCTGCTTCACTGAAGGATCCATTAAACTAGAATGAGAGAGTTGAATGCCACCCAACCTATGAGAAATGGATAAAAGGGCGACATATTTAATTAAGTCAACTATATGCATGTTGCCTAAGTGGCACCCCATACATGACTCATAAGTCTTTTTTATTCAAGTGATATATTTTTATTTAAATACTTAAATTATTTATTTTTTAATATTATTTAAATTTTAAATTTTTGTAATAGTTATAAACATTTTATTTTTTTAATATTTTTTAAATAGTTATAAATATTTGTGTTTTCTTGTATTTT
>SNQJ01S0114716.1:36608-52277 GCA_010110895.2 Picea sitchensis
TTGGACGTTTCGGTCTTCATACTTCAGTGTAGATGACCTATTTTGTAAACATAACTATTTGGTCATGACTCATGTTATTGTTAACAGTTGTTGGAAATTGGATTATGGATAACTCATTTCATTCCATAAGTTAATGGTCTACTTTATATTATATGGCTTAAAAATTTGTATGTTGGTTTGTATTTGTAAGTTTGTAATTGCTAGAATCTAGATGGTTGATGCCCGAATGATTAATCATTGATGTACTATGGATGCCATTTCTATCTATATTAATGTACAAATATGCATGGTTTCATATATTCTGCAGCTAATTTGTTTCTGCATGTTTTTTTTAATATAAACGCAATATATATATATATATATATAATAACAAACACTCTCGGGATGCTCCCGCTTCGGATATTTTTTTAAAATGTCGCTTCCAACGCTCCTGCTTCGCTCCACGCTCTGGCAACATTGGTTCATTTGTTGTAAATCTGTTGTAGAAACTTCATGCTTTCATTCTAACATAAAGGCCTAGTTATGAGAACCCTACTCATCTAGGAATAAACAATGTGAGGAGGCTTTCCCTCTTGTCTTATTTTCTTTCTTATATCTGCTTTGTTTCCTTTCTTCTATCATATCTAGTTGTTGATTGGATCATAATTCAGCTAATAAAACATCACCGTTATGTTAATTTGGTGTGTGGCAAAGTGAGCCCTCCCAAGATTAATTTCCACATCATATTTTCCAGCAAGCACCTCGAGGTTTAATGTATCAAACAAGTTCACTTTTCCTTAGATACAAACTAGTGGATGAAGGTTTCAAACTAGATCTTTCATCTAAGTGGGTGGAAGGTGTCAAATTAGTCTTTCTACCTCATAGTCTACCTCAAAATAGTTAATGGTGATAAATCAATCCATTCATTTTGCAATATCTCATGACTCCATTAGCCCTTAGATTGATAGGCACTGGTCCTTCATCATTTCATTCCCTTGTTTCTCCTCTTTCTTCCCCATACCCCTTTTCCCATTTCCACTACCACATTTCATATACTACAACAACCTTGTTTTGTTAAGGCTTACTCTTCAAAAAGTCACCTAGATCCTCCACTCCATAGTCTTAGCAATCCTATCCTTAGGGAAGCCCCCCTTGAGTTGGAGATGAGCCAAAGAGAGAGGAAAAGCTACTAGGGTGACGGTGGGTAGCCTTCCTAAGTTGCACAAAACTAACACCTTGGTGATTGGGACTTTACACTTCTTGTGGGTACTAGATTTTGCTGTAACACTTCTCATTGTATTATCTCTCTTTGTCTTGGTGTGCTAGGGTTCTTGAGGAAGTTCAAGAGAAATTCTAGGGTTAGGGTTTCACCCTAAGGAGGCAAAGGGTTTGTATTAAACCCTAGAGGGACAAAGATAACATTGTATCTTGTAGCTCTTGTGAGAGAAGAAAACTAGGATTTTGGAAACCATAGTGCAACTTGTTATTCTTGTTGGGGAGGAACATAGAAGGAGATGTTGTGCATGAGTCAAGGAGGACTTGCTAGTGATGTTAGCTTGTTGAGGATTCTTTGTGGGGAAACCAACTTTGGTTAGGAGTTATTCCTAGCTAGGAGTTGGTGTTTTGAGTTTTCATGGTTTCCCTAGCCAGGGTTAGGAGAGCTTGAAATTATACCAGCTTGTGATGAGCTGTGAGTATGTACATGTACTTCATTTCTTATATATAAATGAAGTGTTTTAGCTATCCAATCATTGTGTACTTGCAGATTTCATTTTCACCGGCACTTGTTCATGGCACATGCTAATTTGACATAACATATGGCTGAAATTGTTAAGTGATTTAACATATATCTTGAAGATAAGGGGGGCAGATTTACTGCTGTAAATTGCATTGTAATAAGGTTATTTCAGATCTGTTATATGCATGGAAAAGTGAGCCCTAAGGGATGTAACTTGTTGTCATTGAAGTACACCTGTTTGGTATCTTTTCTCTTGACGTGTCTAGTGATTTTGACTGAAACAAAGTGAAGTATTTGCTGCTGTTCACTGCTGTAATTATATATTTCAGATCAGCCCTCAGGCAGAAAACTCTCAGGGATTAGATCTGGAAAACTTCTATTGAGATGTGAAATTTCAGATTTGCATTGATTGCCCTAGGTCTGAAATTTCTACACACTGAGGGCTTCAACTTGGGATGACAGGAAAACTGCTACTGGAAATGATAGGGACACATCCATATTCTACAGTGGTACTCCATTGGACGGCCTTCTATTGGGAACGCATCCATATTCTACAGTGATACTCTATTGGACAGCCTTCTATTGGTTATAATGTGGAAATTAATATTATGCATCAAGCCTTCTGTGGATTTACAATTGTGTGATGATACTTGATGGTCAAGGCTGCTCAGAGACATTTGTAAGCCTGTGCCTTTCCAAATTTTTGGGCAAGACAATCTCTTTGGGGGATTCGCTTGTCACCACTTATGACATGTCACTTGTGAATGTGTATTGTTCTAGTTTGCTATTTTATACTTTTGGATGGGGATTCTTGATTCATTCCTTGAACTATATGTAGCATTTTTAGTGTACCAGTCCAGAATCCAGATCGACTCTTTTTTTATTATCTGTGGATATTAAAGTACATGCAACTCGTGTATCAAAATCTATAAGATGGTATCTTACTCTTCAGTAGCTGTTGATTCCTGTGAGAATAGTATCTGAGGTGGTGCTCTTTTTCTCTCTTTAATAATTTTATTTTTACCACTATTCATGGTTTTATCATTTATGTGAATTGATTAAAATACTATTTCTAGTAGATTGAGTCGTATATATATTTTTTTTATTTCCAGGGAGTACATCCATGTGACAAGAGGAAAAGCATCAGTGAGTATCAGCCCCTTTTTCCTGGGATTGATTTTTCTCTGGTAAGTAATTGAGCAGTGCTTTTAAATTAGATTGTTATTTTCCCTTCTTTCTTTGAAGATAGTTTCTTGTTTAAGAGCTGTTCTATATTTTCTTGCATTAGTTATAGGCTTTTATTATTTATTGCATTGATTATGGTTTCATCTTACCGTTTGAGTTAATTATAGAGAATGCACTAATGGTTGGTTTTACAGTATTTGCTACTCAATCATTAGAGCTGAAATCTATAGCCTCTTTCATCACCTATGCAGGTAGAAAAAAATGAAGATGTTTTGTGGAAGTCAGATGTCAGAGAAAAAGAAGAAGAAGTTGCGGCTCGTGGAAGAACTTTTCTTAATTGGTTTGTATTGTTGAACTTCTCTATCCATCTGTTGATACATGAATGCAGTGTAATCCTTGCGAAATTTGGGAGCAACAACCATGATGTATATTTGAATGGGGTATTCAGTTCTCTTCTGGATTTTCTAGTCATATCAAAATTTTGTTATGAAAATCTTGACTTGTTAACACAAGACATTCACAAAATGGCCATTATTTAAAAAAACGTTGTATGTGTTTTACAATCACAAAGACAACGCTGAAAAGAATGACACTGAGGATCAGTCTGCCCTATGCCAAAATAACATGTTACATTTGAGAGAAAAATGTTACTTTACAGAACATATAGCTGTCTTTCTAGTGTGTGCAACACGCCAAGATGTTTCCCCTGTCAGAAGTTTTCCTCCAAGACTACTTTAAAAGTACATGATATGGCTTGAGAGAAGATCAATAGTGGTCAATCTATATTTTGAGTTTTCCTTCATTTATAATGAAGGTAGACATTATAGCTGCTCTGCAAACATGACACTTGCAGATTGCATGTTTCGACTTCAAAACATGTCTTAAACTCCACTAACTGATGTTTTAGGACACGGTCATGTTCTAGTGTATTTGTCTTCTGGAACTTTACCAAGTTTATTAAGGTGTTAACACAACCACATTTATGTACATACATTCTGCCACTAATCTAATGATACCTAACATAAGTCGACAATATCCATACATGAAGTCCAATAGAATAGTCAAAGAAAAAGAGTTCATCATTTGCATATGGCACTATAGGTGTTGCGTGGAGACATCATTGTAATCTAAGTTACCTGGTTTGAGTTTGTGCTTGAGTTCAGCAAATATTCAGATGTACAGAACAATGTAATAAAATTTGGCATAAAGTTTGAGAAACTATATAATTCAAAATTTTCAAAATTTCAAAAAGTATATATATATATATATATACTAAAATTCCATGCACTCATTAAGCATATATGATAAAAATGGAAGTTATATTCCAACATATAACTTGTTCAAAATTTAAAAACATGTCAGATATCCTTAGTGGAAGTTTGAAGTTCAGTGAATTGCAAATTTTAATCATGAAATTCGCCGAACGTGTTGACTAAGATTGTAATCCAAGCATTCTTATCGTAGATTTTGTGAAGTACCAGAAATAATTATGAGAGTTATAGTAAGGATATCTCTTGTTGATGTCAAGTTGGCAAGTCCTAAAACAAGGGAGTATTATTATCAAACTACTAAACACAATTATGAGTTTGAATCCATCTTCAATAATATCTGTGCCAGTTCTACCATATCAAATTTGCTCAATAGATGCATCAATCTGCAATAAGTAGAACTATTCAGTGTGCTTCAAATTCCATTACCTTTATGTAAGTGTATCATGTTAAATCCTTACTCTAATCATTCATTACAATTATTTCTGTAGTGGGTATCCATGAGTCTCATATGTAATCCTCATAATGCCAAGCATAACTATACACAATGCATCCATTTTCACAAACCTGAATGGAGTAACAGTCATATAGGCAAATTTTCTACCTATTTCATGTTTGAAAATAAATAATGATGAACTCCCAGCGAAATAAACAAGCTCTACCTTAATTATGGGTTCAAAACTGTTTGTATGGAATTGGCAAATCTTACATGCATAAGTTACAGGATCATCACTTACTAAACCTTAGTACAAGTATAAATTCATATTGCAGGCTAAGCAGAAAGCAACAACCAATTGCAAGGTTAGGAAACATTGCAGAAATAGTATGCCAACTTGAAAAAGCCTCTTCGAAGATGGTAGCTATCTCTTGAGATTGTCAGCCAAACATAATGACACCCATTGTAGCCATAAGAGGAGCATAAATCCATAGAGAGCAAACATGGATGTGTATAACAATGACTCATCACATAGTTGATCAGTGGTTGATCACATGGTTGGTGTGGTGTTTTACACTGCATCAACCATGCCGGTTACATGTCATGCAGTCCATATTGTTGCTCATTTGTTGACAAATTGAAAAACGGATTTTGGAATCTATTTGAGAGGCGAGTTGTAGACATCTTTGACACATGTGATCCATGTTATCACAAAATCTAGCACTTGTGCAAAGCCTTCACAAGATGCTAAACCAGTGTAACATATGGAAGTAATTGCCACTGTCACCTAGGCAAGTACTTCCCTTGTTTAAGTGATGGATTAGGATCCAACACAAGAGAGACTTCCCTTGTAACGTCAAGAGATCCTATAGCAAGCCAAAGGCAAGTCTATGGCCCCATATTTTGGTTACTTGATTAGCTAGGTCAAGTTTAAGGGAAATGTCAGGGTGAATTAAACGAGGTAGATGGATTGTACGTGTGTGGAAGAAGTGACAATCTGTATTGCTTGTTGGAAAGTAAGTAAAATGCCCCATGACACTAGCTAAAAGAAAAGAGAAAATGATTGACACTCTAGTTATCAAAGGGAAAAAGATTGCTGTAATAAAACTTGAAACAAAGATAGTATACTTCAGCAATAACAGTTTTATAACAGCAGTGATGAATTAGCTCTAAAATCAGCAAGAAGACCATGGAAAATATGCCCAATAACAAGTAAAATATTTATAAACCATTAACCATCGATTGCATGAAAAAAGAGCATGAAACTATGTTAATTAGATGCAAGTTAGCAAACCCCAATGGCCGAAAATGCAGAAATAACAGCAATGACTATGTTAGAGATGATTCCAAGCAATTAATGCAAGGCGTTAGACCATGAAGATGCAAGATTCAAGATTTTAAAGCTATCATAAAATCGTTGGAAGAGAGAGAGTTGATTTAGGGTTTTGTATTACTTGTAAGTAAGAGAAACTAGTGCCATTTTCTCTCCTTGGGCAAATGGAGTCTATGCACCAACAATTAAAGGAGGCTAGGAGCATAAGAAGATGTGAAAATAAAACCCTAGGGCTATACCATCATAGGCTTAGGGATGAAATTCTAGGAAGGAAACCCTAATGTTTATACCATCATAAGCCCTAGGTGCCGTCCTACTTCTTCTAGAGTGTTTAGCAAGAGGATCAGGTGAACTAGGTTAAACCCTAGAATTTATACAATCATAAACCCTAGACTTTAACCAAGAAAAGAGACAAGGTTAGGAGGCTAAACAATCTTAATCCCTAACTTTGGCCCTAGATGTTTCAACCAAATTTAGATGAACAAAATAAGGGAAGGGGATAAACAATCTTAATCCTTCCTTAGGGTTTCTTAACAGAATGAATCAAGGATACAAGATAACATGCAACTATTAACCAACTAATAGAGTATTTCACCAAAATATACCAAGAAAAAACACTTTTTGGAAAGATAAACTCGAGATCAAAATTACATGGTGAGTCTATCAAAGGAGTTTTCAAAAGAGGAAAAGCTTTCACAATCCAAGTGATCCGTTGTTGGTCCACCATTCAAATTAATCATCGGTATCATAGGAGGATATACGAGTTTCATCAAATCCATCGCAATCTAACGAGCAACAAGGAACCGCGGGAGAGAATAGAGGGACAACATCCATCGTGGTCGTGCAGGACGCCGATTAAAACTGTAACAAATCTCGCTGCCAATTCCGCTCGAGAGAATGTGTGGGAAAATATGCTGAGGACGACAAGGATTTCCGTAGATGATTGGTTCGTTGACTCGAATAGATGGTACCCTAAAAGAAAGCTAGCTACCGTTTGGGAATAAATCCGTCGTTTTGTTATTCCAAGATTATTTAGATAGTTAAGGTGCCAATACAATAAAAATCGTCGTCATCAAATTATCTTATGAATAAAGAATTTAATAAGGAGTTTTTTAAAGAGGAGATAGGTGTTAGCACATATATATTAAGTTACTATTTGAAGATTTTTTTAGAAGGACACCAAAAAGATACAAAGGCCCCTTGAAAAGTATACAGTACGATCGAAGTTCAAGCTATTCGTATAATCTCCAACAAAACTAAATGAAGGATATTTGAAGGTATATATATAAAGTGAAGATTAAAAAAGAATTTTTAATTGAAGTCAAAGACAAAAAGTTGATTAGTGGGAAAAAAATAAATTAAGTCATAAAGCTATTACAAGGGAAAAATAATAAAAATAAGGAATTAAAGTTCTTTTATATACTTATATATAAGTAACTATAAGAACATACAAAGGGTTATAAAAAGTATAAAGAATAAAGTGATATTCCAAAAAGTAAAGTGGAATTTATTATATACAATAAGATACAAGGAGAAAAGTTACAGTGGTCCATTCTTAAGATATATTGGAAGGTGTAATAATAAAGAAAAAAGGGTATTTTATATAAGATATATATTTAAAATGAAGGATATTTGAAGGTATATATATAAAGTGAAGATTAAAAAGAATTTTTAATTGAAGTCAAAGACAAAAAAGTTGATTAGTGGGAAAAAAATAAATTAAGTCATAAAGCTATTACAAGGGAAAAATAATAAAAATAAGGAATTAAAGTTCTTTTATATAATTTATATATAAGTAACTATAAGAACATACAAAGGGTTATAAAAAGTATAAAGAATAAAGTGATATTCCAAAAGTAAAGTGGAATTTATTATATACAATAAGATACAAGGACAAAAGTTTACAATATCCATTCTAAGATATATTGAAGGTGGCTAATAAAGAAAAAAGGGTATTTTATATAAGATATATATTTATAAAGTGAAAGAAGTATAAAGAAAATGATTTTTTTTTAAAAGGATTGAAGAAACTTTAAAAATCATTTATTATGAAGAATATCAAGATAACTCACAAAAGAAATCAATAATATTAAGAAGAACTAGGATTACTATAAAGCTTGTGCAATAAATAAAAAATTACAGCTTGAAATTGAGAAGGAAAAATACTTTAATGGGTTAACACAAAAGATAATTGTTACTTCAAAGAGCGCATTCGGGAACTCATTGCACAAAATGAAGAACTTAAGATCGAAGACAAAATGGACCAAGACTTACTTAGAACGATGAAGAAATATTACGCATTAAAAAAAAATCATAATCAAAATTCTACTTAGTTAAAATTAGAAAGTTAAAAGACAAGAAGCAAGGGAATACAAATCTAGAACAAGAAAATCGGTCTCATAAAAACAATCAAAGGAGAAGAAATCTCCGCCTAAGAACCCTAACCAAAAGTTACTTGAACAAATTAAAATCTTAAAGCATGAAAGAAAGGAGAATCTAGAATCTAAAAGGACAATAAGTCAAAAAAATAAGGAAGAACTTTTACGATTAAGATGATATAATCAAGATTTATTAACTCATTAAAGTTGGAGATGATAAGAAGACTTTACAAGAAAATGTAGATCGCAAAACATCATTAGTAGACAAGGAAACAATGACCGACCCAATCAACCTTACAACTCAAAAAGGAGGCAAATCCACCGATGTAAAGAAGTTTTCAAATGTCAAGGTACAAACAAGCCATAGATATGAAGAAGACTCCAAATCCAAAGTTAATCAAGAAAAGATGCAAGTATAAGAAGAAAAGATCAAGTTGCAAGGATTCCTTACTGACATCTTAGAATAAGCCAAAAATTGATACCAATCAATGTATCAACATAAACAGATAACCGCTATGTCGAAGAATATTACTACCACAAGTGCTGGTCAAAATAGAAGCTATCATGCGAGTAGAAATGTATCAAGTTCTTTCCAAGAACCCTATAAAACCCAAACCCGCAGAAGATCGAATTAGGATAGGGCGTGACTTTTACACCACAGCTCGGGCTTCGGCTTTAGAAGATCCTATCGCCCTCGTGTCCCTCAACCATTACTTCAACTCCAAGAACGTATGAATCGAGGACAATAATTTCATAGCTAGAGCAAGAGGATAAGTCTTCCATAAAGTATGCTTCTTTGAGGACAAAGCATTTTATGGGAAGGTAATGTTATGAACATAAATATACATATAATAGATATTCATTACATAATAATTAATTAATAAATAATAACTATTATTAATGAAAGGACATGTCCAAAATACATGACTATTGGTTAAGGGCACCTCTAGGTGGGTATATAAAATGAGCCCTCATTCCTCAATTGTATATCATCTCATCTATTTATATTTTATACATTATTCCCACATGGATTATTTTGTTATATTCCAAGTATTTTGATAATTCTTGTGTGAGTGAATCCCTTGTCTCATTCTGCATTATATAGACTAAAAAGGAGTCAAGCTTCGAGAGTCAATCAAGAGGGAGCATGCAGACTGCAGTGAGCCTCATCTCAAAGAGAGTCCTGGTTGCTTGTGAGACTCTCTATCTCTCAGCATTCTAGATCTCGTGATTCAGACTAAATGGGAGAGGGCGCCCTCTAGGACTTATTGTCATTCCTATACACACCTAGGGTAACTGAAGAAACCTCCTCTCTTCAATCCACTTGGTGCGTCCTTAGGGACAAGTTCTCAGTCAAGGTGTCGGCCACCGATCCTTAACTCCTTCAGGCCAACTCCTAGCTGCCAAGGGGGTAGTCCCTATGAAAATAATCTAAGGCTCTTTAACTAAGAAAGCAAAAAGAACTTTAAATCTAGGAGTTTATTGCTTGAAATAAAACCAACCAATCAACATTTAACATTCATCTTCATCATAATCATAAAGTACTTGCCCATAAACATGTATATATCAAAAGATACAAGATCTGCAAAACTTAAGCATATAAGTTAGACAGATTGCATGAATGTAAAAGATTGTTCACATAAAGATAGATATACCAATCTAAACCAAGCAATTCTAAAGGAGTTGTGGGCAATTGTTGATCAAAAGTTTTATTAAGGTAAATTGATGTTGAGATAATGAGAAAATGTGGCCCCTTTGTAGGCTAGCTCTTTGCTTGGAACTTATGGAGAGTTTACCGAAACAAAATGGTCTCACTAGTAAACTCACCAAAAGTGTTGGATGTACAAAACAGGTGGGAAAACCACAGTCCCTTGGAGGGGTCTCTACTTCTACTTCAGGCCACTTTAGGCTGCAGCATTAAGTTAACTAAGACTCAGATTGTCCTAATTATTAGACTACAAAAAAGGTTCAATTACTTTGCAATACATGAAAGAAAGATAGATTTAGTACACTGCTTTGTAGAGAAAAAACTTGAAACAAGTACTTGAAAAGGGAAAATATTTTGCAACACTTAAATTTAGTACCTTTCTTTGTAGTTGAAAGATAAATTGCAAGATACTTAAAATTGAGAGATTATAAAAGATTTTATCATCAAAGAACTCTAAAACATGCATCAACGATTACAAATTCCTTTTAATTAATCTTGCATGTCAAATAGGAGTGCTTATGTGTGTTCGATTTACTTGACTTGTTTGGCGCTTGAGATAATAGATTGACATAGCAAAAAGGAACACCAAACTAAGAACACAACTCTAATGGGATGGAGAAACCGGCACAAAGGGCCCTTATTGCAAACTATTACAACCGAACAAAGGTTATCTCTGCGGAACTTTTAGCCTTTAAGTAGGTGCTAGCAAAGGATCCTTATAACTTTTGATCTTAGAAATGAAAGTACAAGAAAGGGAAGAATAAGAGAAACCACAGATGAAGTTGAAAACCCCCCTGTGGCAGCCCCCAAAAACCTTGATGCCAAATCTCAGCGGAATCTCTCCCTTAAAATTCATTACGTTGCATGAAAACAACAAATGAAGTTTGTTAGAATATGATGGAAAATATTTTAAAACTTAAAAATTATCAAAAAATTTCGTAGTAATTCCTTCTAAGGCAAAAATGATTTTTTTTTAGACTTTTGAACAGTTTGCATGAATCCAAACTTAGGCGCTTCTAACTGTTTCTGTTTGCTGTCATAAACAACAACTATATGGCAGTTAGTTAGCTTGATCTTAAACTCAAAACAAGACACTTAACTAGCTTCAAATCTAGGAGAAAACAAAGTTAGAAAAATAATCGATCTACTTCAAATTGAAAGAATTCTAAAAATAGATCTATAGGAACTCTTGCATGCAAAGGAAACTAATTTAAACCTTTGATTTAAGACTAACTTTTTAAGCATGCAATGAAAGAGTAACCAAATAATTTTAAAGAGAAATGAGAGGGAAGAAAACTCTTTCTTTCAAAATTGAAATCTTTTGGGCTATGGGGTCCCTTTGATGAAGAGTAGAGGGAGCTCAATCTTTGAAAATCTTGGACAATGACAGTTGAAGAAACAACTCATCAATCCTCCAAGCTTGGAGAACTTGCAACAATGTACTTCAATCTTGCAAACACTTGTTAAGAAGGTCTTCCCTACACAAAACAATGCTCAAATATGCATGTGAGTTTAACTGAAAACGAAGCATGCAATACAAAAGTCTATGATTTATAAGGAAGAAATAAGATGAATCAAACTAGATTTATCTTCACTCCATCAGATGATAGCATACCTTCAAAGCCATGGAAATAGAATACAAAATTGAAATACAAGATACAAGTTACCTCAATAAAGCAATACTAGATCCAAGCATCCACACATAGCATCCACAACAATAGAACTCCAAAGTCTTCTTTATTGAATTCAGAAAATGATACAATGTTACAATATTGGTCTATCTTCCCAAGCTCCAAGTCTCAATTTAATGGAGCTGTGGGTCACTTTCCTTATAGGCTTTAGGGTGGTGACAAATCCAAAGAGGGGATGTGTGAGCTAAGAGGGAGATGCACATTAGGGTTAGGGTAAATGCATGAGTGAAGGGGAGATGGAGGTTAATGGGAGGAGGGATAGGGAGTGGTGTGGAGGGAGGGTGAGTGAAGTGGAGCCAAGGGAGGTGAGAGGAGTGAGGTGGAGTGTAAGGGTGAGTTAGGAGATGCGTGGACACTTTGGGATGTGTGCCCCTCCTCTAGAATGTACCAAGTAGGAAGGTGGGGTTGAGTTCCATCATTGGGATCTCCCCAATGTCCACATCACCCCTAATGAAGTCGCCTTCACCTTATCTTAACTCGCCTAGGCTTCCAATTGACTAGGGACATGAGAAAAACTTTGTTTCTAACATGTCCTCGGTATGTTTCCTTAAAAATAGGAAATGAATTTAATTACCCCTTCTTCGTAAATTTCGAAAGTAGATTTGATTTTAGTGATAATAATCACTCTTTTGTCTCAAAGAAGGGAAATAGGGTTTACATGATACTCTAGACAAGAAAACGACCATAAATATGGCATATGATAATGTTTGATGCCATATTTCTACAATTTATTGACCTGCACTAAAATTCCATTTTATGGAATTTTACTTTTTCACTAAAACATTAAAACCTATCAAACCTAGCCGCAATTTTCAAATGACTCAATCAAGATGGACCTAGTATGAGCTCATATACACTTAGACACTAGAAATTGGTTATACATGCCAAGGCCTAACCACCAAAACATACTCCAAATTGAGTCGGCTTTTGGAGGAAAAACTTCTAGAAATTCATTTAATCACAAAGGCAAGAAGAAAAATATTTAACAAGTGAAAAACACTCTAGAGTACATGCTCGCACCTAGGTCTTAGGTGGCAAATAGACTTTTACAATATTTCATACTCATGTCATTTATTACAATGGTGGAATGCGGAAAAAAGTGGTCTTTAGAAAGACCGGATGAACTCTTAACTCTGTCATATGAGCACTGAATGCTCAATCTTTGGCGGCTCAACTTCGTGAAATCTAGCTTTGTGCAACCGGTGGATAACTGTGGTTGATGGTATTATGAGGCTAGATCAAATCTTCATAGGATTTGAGGAGATATGATATATTATGTGAAGATTCCCTTGCTTCAATAGAATTTACTACAATGATAGAGGAGGAAACAAGTCAGAAGGACCGAGATATGGATTCTTCCTTAGTTATAAGACCATAAGAGAAGTCGGTAGTGACTTCCAAGTTGATCTACAAGATCAAACATGTTGTAGATGGCAAGATAGAGATGTACAAAGCTTGACTTGTGTCCAGAGGATTCTACGATGAGACACTTGCTCCAATAGTCAGAAGAAGTGTATATAGAGAAACCACAAGATACTTGAGAAGGAGTCTCATGTCTGTAGATTGTAGAAGACCTTGTACGGGCCTAAGCAACAAAGCATGATATGCCATATCCGACAGTTATTTGATGAGATTGGGGATGGTTTCACATTGATCCTACATGCGGATGACTTGTTTTTGACAGAGATGAGAGGCTCATAGTTGGGTGCAAGAGGGAGCTCGTTTTAGAGCTCGAGATGAAGGATCTAGGTTTGATACATTACTTCTTAGGATTGGAAGAGTGGTAGAGATCAGATGAGATTTACCTTAACCAAGGAAAATATAATCGTTGAGATCCTATAGAGATTCGAGATGATGGACTGAAGTCCATGACCACACCCACATGACAATAAATCTAAAGTTTCTGAGTGATTCATCACTCCATTTGGTGGATCCTATGATGTACAAACAACTGATTGATCCTTCTATGTAAATCAAGTTAACACCAGGTTGGACATATGTTTTGCATTGAATGCTTTGAGTCAGTACATGATTGAACCTAAACATGTACATTGGTTGACAAAAACATACGCTTGAGGTACCTACTTGGTACGATTGGATATGGATTGAGATATGCCTAGGATAAAGATGTGAAGCTGCAGGGATATACGTACTCTAATTAAGTGTGGAGGCAAATGCATCGGGAGAGTACTTCTCAAGATGTCATTTCAGTTTGGGATCAAGCAGGATCTCATGGTTGAGCAGGAAGTAGAAATCAAGCAGCACCTCACAGAGCAGACAGAGTGTATTGCAAATGGTATTGCAAGTCAGGAAGCAAGCAGTGGGTTCAAAGTTTCTTGCGTGACTCATCCTGAGACATGATGCAAGGAGCAAAGGGGCTCCCACAACTACGATGAGCAGACAGAGCATTCTCACCCAAACTTCCAAGGCTATGGACGTGATGAGTAGTGATTGGGGATGACATTCTCCCGTGATTGGTCATGCCGATTTGACCATTGAAGAATGATACATTCACTCACATGATTAGCAATGCTGACTTGGCTAAGCAGAATGGTCTATGCATAGTCTTTTCTCCTATTAGTCATGCCGATTTGACTAAGAGTGAAAAAAGACTTGAGGTGCTCCAGATAAGCTTCATGGATGCGTAATGTCCACCCTCGTTGAGAGGGGAGGTGTGTTGTTTCTCCTCAAGGTCCTCTAGCCAAGGGTGTTGAGAATTTACTTATGCAACACCACAGTTCATCTTTTCTTATGACAATTATTTAGCACATTAACTCCATATACAAGATCACTGAAAGTGAGACAATCATAGAAACAAGATAGACACAAAGATTATCCCCAAAACCCCTCTAGGGGAAGAGAACCCAACAACTTCTTCTTAATAGATTCTTCAACCAAGAACAATGCCAAGACAAAAACAGATAGTCCCTTTGCCGCTGGCCACCCCTCTCTCCAAAATTTGCACACCTTTCTCTCTCTTATGCTTAAGTGAGATAAGTGTATAAATGAGGTGTCTAGCCCCTTTATTTATACACAAATGACTTTCCCTTTTAACTACTAGGGATGACTTGCCAAATATCTCTTAATTATATTTTACATTAGCCACAATAGGGATCGACTTGACAGCGTGACTTTATTTAACAATAAAGGCACAATGGGGCCAACTTCACCAATACAATATAATAATATTCTTTTAGGATTTTTGCATGATGAAATACAATATCATAATATCATCCAAAGCATTTTCTCAACACCCTCCTAGCTAGGAAGGTATCTCGTGAAACAACTGGCTTCAGATGTTTGCAGGGTACACTTCAATTCATCGTCTTGTTGAATTTCAATCTATATCATAAGAAGTTTCAGACTTTCACCAACCTTCAGAATAATGAAGTAACATACTAATCTACGTTGGACTACAAAGCTGCACTGGGGTAGCGTACCATCCTGCGTTGGAGTATCAAGCTTCAGAGGGAGCATGCAGACTCAGAGTGAGCCTCATCTCAAAGAGAGTCTGTTGGTTAGAGACTCTCATCCAGAAAGTATTCCTCTTTAGATTCAGATTCAGATTCAGATGGGAGAGGTGTCCTCTAGTACTTGTTGCCGTCCTTATACACACCTGGGGTAACGTGGAAGAAACCTTCAATCCACTTGGTGTGTCCTTAGGGGCAAGTTTCGAGTCAAGGTTCTGTCCCCTGATCCTCAACTCCTTCGTCTAGGCCAACTCCTAGCAAAGCCAAGGGGGGTAGTGCCTATGAAAATAATCTAAGGCTCTTTGACTAAGAAAGCAAAAATAACTTAAATCTATTAACACCGTTCACCACTTTGGAGGACATATGTAAAGTGCGAGGGAAAAAATCAAGGGAAATCATTAAGGCTGGAAGGCCCAATGATAACCTGAGGATAAAATACCCTCGGTGAAAGGAACTCTCCCAGTGAACCGATGCCAAGGTAAC
>SNQJ01S0114717.1:0-22715 GCA_010110895.2 Picea sitchensis
ATCCCACCTTTTTCTCATTTTATGTCATTTATCTAGCAGTTAATGTAAAAACAGTGTAAATTTTGTAGTTAGCCTTGTCGGCTGTTTTAATGACCTAATTTTAATTGAAAGGTCATGGATTGATATATATTGAGGATGTTTTTCCCTCATTTTGACATAACACAACTCACTCTCTTGTGAGATACTATATTTTGCGCCCTAGCTTGGTGTTCTTGGTGTTTTAAGTGAGGCACAACTCTTCTTGGAGGATTTCTCTTGGCATATATGGTGTTTTTCTCAAGGAAGGTTTACAACTAGGGTTTGATTATGTTTTCTTCATGACATGTAAATGAATTTTTCATGCAAAACTTCTTAAGTGAATGGTTGTAGGATTAATTTCTTACATTTGCTATTATGTTGTTGAATCTTGAAACCCTAGGTAGCAAGCACACAATTAGGTCATTCCTATATGTCCCCTTGTTTGAGAAATAGTTTTAGCCATTGAAGAAGGAAGATATAGCCTAGTCGTTGCTACACTTTTTTCTCCCTTTTTCTGAGCTAGCATTGAAGTTATAGGTTGAAAAGAAGAGACGTCCTAGGCCTAGTTAGACTACACCTAGGGTTTTCTCCTCCTAGGGTTTGAAGGCCTTGCCTTTGTAACACCTTCTCCCTTAAATTTGTGCTTTGAAGCTAGCCATTTTGCCAAGATATTTTAGAGAAGGAGGAAGGAGCACGAGGCCTTGCTTAAGAAACACCAAAGTGAGCCTCCTTCCCCTAGGGTTTTCATTCTAGGGCCCTGCCATTGCAACACCTTGGAACCCTACCTTCTAGTCTCTAAGTTTAAGTCCTCCCGAGACCTTTTTCCCTTGCTTTTGACTCCATTTACCCTAAGGCACTGGTAATATCTCCAATGTTGAGCTTTAGGTGTACAAAATCATCTTTCAAACTTTAAATTTTTGAAACCCTAACTAATCCTAATGTTGCTAACCTAGCCTGCCGTCATACTTGATGCAACACTCTTTTTAACTAATAAGCAGACAATTAAATAATGATGTGAAGTATTTATTGAACAATTGTTGATTGAAAATACTGTTGGCTTGGTCATTTTTGAAGACATTGATGAATTGGTGATCTTACATAGGCTATTTAGCAGAACGTTGACTTCACCTTGTCTATTACATTGCTTATTAAATGAAATCAGATAGTTAAGAAGTACTAACCCTTTGAGTTATAGCCTGCAAATATTGTTTTGCATTGTTATCATCTTGTTCCAGGCAGGTGTTTTCAACAGGGACTTCACTTTTGCAAGATACCAGATATATAAAATATGCAGAACAGAAATGAAATGCTAGAAATGACAGAAAAACAGTAAAATATCCAGTATAATATTCACAATACACAGAAATAATATGCGAAATAGCAACAGAAATAACACTTTGATTCAGATAGAAATGTTCATAGGCCTCTTCGAGGGGGCAACCTCTAGTCGTGTAGCACTCTATTACAATAATCTCCCCGCTAGGGTTTTCATACCCTCGACCCTTATTTATACTAAATGTGTCTATTAAGAGAAGCATCTAGAGGAAGATCCTTCTAGAAGCAGAAGCTTCTATTAGGTCTTCTTACATCCATATATTATATTTTATTGAAGGTCTTATTAATTGACCTTTATTACATCCGAATACATTGATCTACCTATGCGGAGTTGGGACCTTAACATGTCGCCCTTAATGACCTTGTCCTCAGAGCTTGAGATGTGGAAACTGCTTTGAGAATATTAGTTGGTTCCCCAAGTGGTATCTACTTTGGAGTCATATCTTTCCTTTGTACTAGCACTTCCTTGATAGTTATCTGACGCAAGCGATGATGCTCGGATTGGTCCCAGAAGCACTTTTGGTTGTATCCAAATGGATCCTTCTTCAACTAATTTGGGAAAGTTGGTTTGAATTTGGCACCATGTTCAATCACCTTCTTCAAAGCATGAAACATGAAAAATAAGTTGTAACCCATTGTTGGTGAGCTTCTTGATATGTGACTTGTCCCCACACTTGAAGCGTGTAGGGCCATAAAATTTGGGTGCTTCTGACACTGCTCGGCCTTGAGGGAATTTTTTTCTTATATGGTTGCAGTCTCAGAAACACCTGATCTCCTTGCCAAATTGATGTTCGGGCGACCTTGATGCACTTGCTACTTCATTAGGTCTGGGCCATGACCAAGTTCTTTTAAAGTGCCGGAAGGATATCCTCTTGGTACATCAAGTGTTTGGTCAACCTTTGGACAGCCGAGGTACCCAGTGAAGTATGAAGGCCCGATGGTGGCTTACGTCCATACTGCTTGCTTCAAAAGGAGTCATCGCGAGGTGGATGTATGGTACATGTAGTGTTATTACCACCATTAGAGGGGTAACCATTGAGCCCAAAGGTGTTGTTTTTTGAAGACGAAAGCACCTCATATATGTTTCCAAACCTTGTTGGCGACTTCGGTTGACCATCATTATGGGGATAATAAGTGATGGTGAGATGCAATTGGGTGCCTGGCAGCAAGGTTCTTGCCAAAAATTGCTTTGTGAAAGTTGGGTCTCGATCAAAAACAATAGAGTTTGGCATGTCATGAAAGCGAAGACTGATCCATGAAAATTTGAACCGTGGATGCGATAAATGGGTGGTGAAGAGCACAAAAATGACATACTTGGAAAGGTGATCCACCACCACCATTATGACTAATTTATTCCCGGTTTGGGTAAACACAGCAATAAGATCCATGAGATATCCTTCCAAATGGCGAGGGGGTGAAAGCGGTTGGAGGGTTCACGGAGATTTGACTATTTCTCCCTTGTTGTTGACATACCTCGCATTGATACAAACTACGGATGTCTATTTCATACCATCCCGGAAAAAACGTTTGTCGGTCATATGTTTTGGTGAACCACGAGTGCCCCGCTGTGGGTGTATGAAGCTCGGAAAGTACCGTGGATTTGAGCTTGTATTTTTTACTTAAATACAAAGCGGCCTTTGTCGAAAGATCATCGGAACTGAGGGTACCACAAGAAGGAGCTGAGCGATACGCAATTGCTAGATCAGTTGCAAACTTTTGGGGACTTGAAGCCATTCCTAGTGCACAACTTGCAACCAATCGAATTTTAATGAAGGAAAGAGAAAAAGGATCGCCGTCTTCATACTTCGGGGTTGATGCATCCACCACGACATTATCTTTCCCTTCTTGTAAAATGATCTCATAATCATATCAAAGAGCTTAGTGACCCATTTTGTTTCTCACAGGAGAAATGTATTATTTCGAGAGAAGTACTTGAGGGCTTTGATGGGTGGTCTGAGTGATCGTTGCCCCAAGAGAGATGGGGCATGCATAATTCCAAGCGGCATAAAGATAGCCAACATTTCTTTTCATAAATTGGTTTTCCCAGATTCTTTAGGACAATTGTTTGCTAGTGAAGACCAAAAATTGACCCTCTTGCATAAGAATAGTGCCAATTCCTTTCCACACGAAGCGATAGCATTTCCAAACACAAATGTCTTTGTGAAGTCGGAAGGGCCAGAACCAGAGTGGTACATGCATCTTCAAGGTTTGAAAAGCTTGAAGCATTTAGCAGAGGTCAAGTGAAGAAGTTCTTTTAGGAAGTGAGATGTGTTGCAATATTTCCATAGTTGTTAACGAACTTGCGATAATAATACTGTGAGGCCAAAAAATACTGCAAGCAATCTTTTGAGAGTATTTGGATGTGACCCGATCTTGCATAGCTTCAATCTTTTGAGTCACCCGGTGCCATCCTTGCTCACAGGATGACCCAAGTATTCTACTTGGAGGCACCAAAAGCACATTTTGGATTGTTCGGGGAAAATATGGTGTTTGAAAGAGTAAGTGAGCAGTCCCGCGTGAGTAAGATGGAGTAAAGCCATGTATTTCTATATATGAGGATATCATCAAAGAAAACTAAAGACAAAGTAATAGCCGGAGAAAAGGCGGGAAGACATGGTTCATGAGGCTCTGAGAAAAGGTGGAGAGCGTTACACAAACCAAAGGGCATGACCAAAAACTTGTAGTGGCCCTCATGAGTGCGAAAGGCCATCTAGAGTCATCGGACTCTTTCATATGTATACGGTGATATTGAAGTGAAGATCAAGTTTAGTGAAGAATTTAAGAGCTTACATGAATTCATCCCGGAGGTCCTCAATGACAGGAATGGGAAATTTATGTTTTGATGAATCTAGTTTATTTGAAACGAATCCGGGACACATTCTCCAAGAACCTTCTTTCTTGAGTACCATGGCCATTTGGAGAGGAGTAAAGGGCTAAATACTAGGATGGATGATTCAGCTGATAAGGAGTTTCTGGACCATTTTTCAATTTCATTCTTTTATGGAAAGGGGTAGTGATATGGGCGTATATTTGGGGGAAGGATTCACAGGACAAGGGGAATGGATTGATCATGGACACCATGGGAAGGAGGAGTCGCTTAGAGAGTGGAAAAGAGCTGTTTGATGTCTAGAAATGATGGCTTGGAGTTCTTGTGGCACGGGTGGGATCTTGGTGGCCTGTATAGCGTGGAGTTGGGCTGACACTGAATGACCTTTTTTGAGCAAGATTTTCCATCACGATGAGAAGCCCACGATGATTTGGAGAACCTGTGATGCCTTGAAATTTATGTTTTGTGGCATCCTTGGTCAAATTACGCTAGTTAAGTTCTAAAATCCATGAGAATAGGACCCAGGTTCTTATCCATTTGACACCCAACACAATGTTGCAACCTCCATGTCAATAGCAAACATAATAAAGTTGAGGTTGTAGTCACCTATTTGGAGGCATTTCATAGCGCTCACCACATTTCATAGAACCACCATTTAGCAATCATGATTTAGGTATTGATAGCATGGATGTAGAAATGGGTTTCTTGGGCGATGTGGCGGTGAATAAAATTGTGGGTTTTTCCACTATCAACCAAGATGATTAACTTTCGGTGCTTGATGTAACGATTAGCTTGAGGGTTTAGAAGTGAAGAAGCTGGTGAGCATTGAGGGAGATGATTGGGTCCACTTCAGCGAAGGAGAATTAGGAGGGAGGGTTTATTTCAGAATTTTCTGGTGACTCAGGTACAGAGGGAGTGTCATTATTGTCTTCTTGAATATCCTCAAGAGATGGCCATAAAGAGATTTTGTTCCTTGCACTTGTGCTTTGGCCTAGAAATATTTTATCACAATTATAACAAGGCCTTTGAGTTAGCGTTCAACCATTTCAGCCTAGTCAATTTTGGATTTTTAATGGAGGAGGGAGTAGTGGGGTTTCCTAGTTTAGGTACGGAATAAAGGAGGAAACTACGGTTTGAAACAATTTGTTGTGCTTATTTAGCTTTTGTTAGCCTCCACCAAGTCATAGGTCGAGCCATGAAGACATGGGCCCTAATATCATCCTTGAGGCCAGCGATGAAACACTCTAGAAAGAAAGCATCAGACATGCCCTACATTCTAAAAGCCGAGGCAGCTCAAATGCAGCTATGAAGTCTTTGATTGTGTATGATTGCTTCAATTTGTCAACATTAAATGGTTGTGTGTGTGTGTGTCAAAGTGTTCATAAAGCTCATTAACAAATTGGGTCCAAGCAATATATCCTTGGCCGGGAAGTTTTCTCCATTGCCACCATTGCAGTGATTTCTTAATCTAGATGGATAACACCATACCGGAGTTTGGCCAAGTCATCTCTATAATGTTGTAGAGAAATAATGTTCCATTCCAATGACCCAACCGATTGAGATACGAGAGCCATCAAAATTTGGTTACATCCTTTCATGAGAAAGTATGTCCCTTTGAAAGTGATGTGGTTGAAAGGAATGGGAAGAAGTTTCACCGGTCTTTTTATGTGCATCATCTAAAGAGTCATCTAGAGGGAATTTGAGTTTGGTGCAGAGTGATACAAAAGGCGATTCAAGTTCATTTTTGACTTCGCCATTACGAATGCATGGCTACATTGATTGATGCATTTATGGAGGCATTTAGGGAGGCATCGCGGGAGGCAATAGTAGCCAGCGAGTTGTTACACTTCTTGTTGGGTCTTGATGAGACCCGAGATTCCAAGGTGTTGATGCGAGAATATAGTTCTTGGATATGGGCATGGAGCCATGATGATGGGTGAACTAGAAGAGACGAGCAGGGGTTAAATTTTTGCGAGAAAAAATGATATGGATGAATGTGACAAGGGGAGAGAGATGAGTCTAATGGAATAGGTCTCAATAATAATGAATGAAAATAAATGGGAACAGGAGTCATAAATTTTTTGCAGAAAAATTATATGGGTGAATGTGACAAGGGGAAAGATGAGTCTAATGGAATAGGTCTCCAATTTTTTTTTTTTTTTTTTTTTTTTTTTTTTTTTTTTTTTTTTTTTTTTTTTTTTTTTTGTTTGAATAATTTTGCAGTGGTGAAATCCCAAATTTTGAACAAGAGAGTATTTAATTAGCAAAGTGCCAACACGAATCTTGGCGTCCAATAGATCTCATTTGGTTTTAATTTGTTTTATGTTATTTGTTTATGTTCCCCAAGGGTTAGGTATTCAAGGTTCTCTGAGAAAAGTTTTCCCTATGCTATAGCTCTACGATATACATGCGGGGTCCAAGTAGTACTGGCCCAATATCTCAAGGCACTAACTAGGAGGATAGACCATACCCTTAAATTTTGTACTGCCCAACTACCCGGTACTAGAAATTATCTTCCCAAGTGTTGTTCTCGGTGACACTATAGCAGTCCATTAGCCGATAGAGTTTATCTAAAGGGCTTAGGAAATCTGGCCGATCCATGCAGTGCTATCGATGCACTACCACTTTCCGAGGGTACCAACAAGGGTTACAAGGGTGGCTAACGGATGTCTTTATGAACCACTTGTATTTCTGCGTGTATGAATCCCTCAACCCGCGGGTTTATGCGCCTAACGACAGATCTCTATGGCTTAAAGATCTTTGGAATCGTCTCTACCACGGAAGAAAAAATACTCCACAATTTCACCACCAAGGAAAGTGATACGTGCAACGCAAGATGCGAGATATATAAAATATCGAGAGCGAAATGAAATACTAGAAATGGCGGAATAACGGTAAAATATCCAGTATAATCTTCACAATACACCCAGAAATAATATGTGAAATAGCAAGCAAATAACACTTTGATTCAGATAGCAATGTTCACGGGCCTCGCCGAGGCAACCTCCGGTCGGCTGACACTATTACAATAATCTCCTGCTAGGGTTTTCCTTACTACGACCCTTATTTATACTAAATGTGTCTATTAGAAAGCATCTAGAGGAAGATCCTTCCTAGAAGAAGCTTCTATAGGTCTTCTTACATCCATGTAATATATTTTATTGAAAGGTATTATTAATGTTACCTTTATTACATCGAATACATTGATCTCTACCTATGTGCGAGTTAGGACCTTAACAACTTCTTTATTGGCTGATTAGTGGGATTATTTGATAATCTTTTGTGGTAACCTGTGAGGAGGAAAAACCTTAACTCTTGACCTTTTATTCTTTGCCTCTTCAAACCCGGTTACGGGATGTCTCCCGAGGGATAACCTCCTAAATAGAACCTCCCCATCCCAGCGAGGTGACATTGGGTGGGGAAGGTTCTGTTATTATACCGGTTGTCCATTATCCTATAGCATGTGACCTAAAATACAAGCAATGCGATAACAAGGCTCATAACAATGTTAATCATATTTCATCGTTAAATTCATCAAAACATATGCATTAAAAACCTGATATATCGTTCAATAGCTCAAAAAGACATTACAAAACCTACAATACAAAGGTTGAGAAAGGACAGAACAACCTATTAGGCAAGTATCCATAAGGAAAGGAGAGATTCCAAGGGGTTTCATCCAAGAAGCCATGTAAATGTGGTGATGTGGCTAAGGGATGTCAAAACATATGGGTAGAGTGAGAGCCAAGGATGCATGATATTACGTGTGGGTGCCTTTGCGAGAAGGCGAGTTGTACTGTCATGGATGCAAATTTTTTCCAAACCCTTTTTTTCTTCTTTTCTTTTTAATTCAGGCTAACAGGTAGACCTTTGCTTTATGGCATGAGTGATAGTGACATTATTACCCACAAGATACTCATAAGATATGATAAAGGGCGTGATGAGACCCCCTTTCCCTTAGTCATGCAACTAAGAGCCACTACCTTGGTGTGGTTTCCAGATAATGAAAATGTAACTCACAAATTCCTAGTGTAAATGAGAATTTTTGGCTCATGATGAGACCCCCTATCCCTCTTGATAGGTCTTGTTTGTTATTTTTTTAGGTCCCTCTTATTTCTTTTTCTTGAAGGCCTTTTATTGCCTTCGGGGGATCCACAGTGAAACATCGAGTTTATTTCTAGGCTTTTATCTTTTTACGGTTGCTTTTACCTTCCGACCCTTTAGCCCCTTCTTCCCATGAGATAAAGGGCAACCTAAACATATCATCCTAATGCTTGGAAAATGGAAATGGGATAGATGAGTGGGAGATAAGATGGAAAAAGTGGTGGTATGATGGGGCGGACTGATGGCTCTTCAGAAATCTCCCTGGTGGAAAACCAAAACCCTTGGGTATAGGCTTGACACCTGCCAATCCCCAATCATGGTCAAAGTGGGTTAATGTAGATCCAAAGCGAGTTTTAGGAGATAAAAGAGTTAGATGCATATATCCAAAGTTTATAATGATCAAAAGGAAGTGACACATACCATGATACCTAGACCAAATACATGGAGCAAGACCCTTCTCACGATACAAGACAAAAGCCGATGGTGATGGATGTTGCGCTACTGAAGATGAATCAATGAAGAAGAAAATTATGGTCCCTCCGAGACCGTACTCCAGAAGTCAATCCTACTCTCGATTATCATGTCTAGGACGTGGGCCTTGAGACATGATCTCCTGAATATCCCCTAGAAATCAGGGGATAACATTTAGCTCCAACATGGGGACATGTATGTCCACCATAGAGCACATGAGAACTCAGCATCTCTAGCATAACTTGCAAACCTACTCAACTCGCTAGGGGCATTAGTAACAAAAAAATAGAATGATAATTCCACTCCAATATATATAGACATATATAAAAGCAATCATAAATGCGAATACAAAAGTGAAATACTTACCTATATACTCCTGTGGTTTGGATGTTGGTGTAGTCAAACAACCCGATGAAGCTAATCCAACAATGTCCCATGATACACCTTTGTGCTTCAACATAAACCAAAATAGTGATAAATCAAGCACAAAAGTGTCATGAGTTATAACATATATCATATGATGAAAATCTCAAAGTCTAACTCAGGGAGGCGAGTGGGAGGGACAAAATTCTGCAAAGTCCATCTCGAGGAGAAATTATAATCCACTTCAAGAAAGGGTCATGAAAAATGCAAGGTTTAGAAAAGCTGACTTAAAGTGCATGGCTGCAGGACACCCTCTGTACTCTGTGAAGTCAAAGGAAGGGATTATTAAAGATCCTAATGAGGCAGTGGCAAGCTATCAAGGAATCCGAAAAAGCTGGGATAAGCGATAAACTTGCCATCTGGAACCAACCTTGGAGTCTAGGGTTTTGCCTAAGAGGAGACTCAACATTAAAATATACTTCCCAACTACACCTTTAATGGAAGATCACGACAAAAGTAATAACAGGTAGTCAGAGAAAAAGGTCATGAGAATCCTTCTTAGGCAAACAATGTTTTTACTCCTATGAAAATCTGAGCATGAAGTGGTGGTTGATAATCATGTTCATAGGGTAAATTTAAGTGCTCGGAGGAGTACACATCAAAGGCCTCAAGGTAAGGCCAATCATCAAAGAATAACGTACTCAGTCAACCTTGGGTGTTTGTGAAGAATCAATAAAAATCTCATCTCCTTATTGCCACTAGTCAAGGCTTAACATTGATAATTGCAAAGGAAACACTCATAGATGACTCTTTATGTCATAGATGGGCTCCACATCATAACCAACTACATCCAACCCACGTCTCCCAACGTAATGAACTCGTCCAAGATCATTTAATAATGGGTATCAGTATCATAACATGGAGGAGTCAAAACATCAATACTTTGTACTCTTTGTATCATAAGGTAAATAACCGCTAAAAAATTGGAAGGGGGAATAATTCACCTCGCACTTAATCCTTCTAATGCAAGAGCTTCATTTGGATAGCTTCATCAAGTGGAAGAATGCTCCCTCTACATCTTTAGTCTTGAGACATATGGGATCTAGCTTGTCCCAGGGTTCCATTTCTTCTTCACTCTTTGAGTCATAGAACAAGGTATCATCAAAAAACTGGAAAGGAAAATGACTTAGCTCATTCTCTTCATCTTGTCACCCGAGGAGGGCGGGGATCTTGGAAACTTCATCAGACTTAAGAGCGATTACTTTTGCTTCATCCTCATAATTCACGTCTCTAGTTATATCTTTGTTGCATTCTATTGGATTACAGGAGAGGTCTTGCTCCTTCTTCAAGGGGTTGATAATGGTCTTCATAAACCTCGTCTCTTATGTCATAGGATTCTTGGTATTGATAATGATATGCTCTCCTGAGATCTCCTACAATCTCAATGGTGAATCCTTTGTGTTCTAAGGCTACCATGAGGTTTGAAGGACATCTTCATCGTTTGAGGTAGTCCTAGCTTAGTAAAGGTCTATAAACCTATTGGTGAGGTGTATGAAAGATGATTTACCTCTGTCCTTGCAACAACTCTTAAAATGATCTTATAAGTAGGATGGTAGAGTGAGTAAGAACAATTTTATAGAGCATCCTCTCCCAACTTTATCTTGCTCAAATACTCTGAAAATTTTATGATGTGAGGAGTTGGGAGGCCCAAAAACATTGGAGAGTGTTTTAGCCATTTTGTATCAAAGTAATTTGGGTATCCTTGGCCAGGAAATCAATACCGGATACAAAATTGTTCCCGGTGTGCCATGATCCCATAAATTGAAAATATCACAAAAGGTAAAATTGGCTGCAGAAATGTCAGTGGGTAAGCCATATAATTTGCAAGAAAACTATCAAAGGATAAGGAAAAACACCCAAGGTGGAGTCACCAAGCAAGCTAAGAGAAAGGCTTTAGGATAACTTACCAAAGTGTCGTTAAGTTACGTAGAAGATTCAAAATATTCCCCGTCAATGGTGCCAAAATGTTATTGAACAGTTTGTAGTTAGGTCAAGAAGCTAGAAGATAGAGGCCAAACTAGCTGAACCCTAACCCACCCAGTATCACCACAATGGGGAGGTTCTTTCTCTTTAGGGAGGTTAGGCCGGAGAGGCGTCCTCAACAACACGAGGTTTTGAAGAGGCCAAAGATATACAAAGGTCAAAATAAAATTCCCTCCTCATAGGTTACCAAGATCGAAGGATAGTGGCTGAAGCAACCAATAATGAAGTGTAGCCCCAAATGAGAACACTGGCTGGGGAACAAAGCAACAATAAAGGCATAATACATGGGCTATGATTCAATGGAGTTTAGTACTTCATTTAACTATCCGATATCAATATATTGGCAATTATACAACTAGATATTGACAAGATAAATGTTTATCAATAATAGCAATAGGAACAATATCAATTCATCCAATAAATATCGAGATGTTGTAGCAATCAATGTAATCAATCAATCCCTCTCATTCAATAAATGTTTTAAACACCATTCAATTGCTTAATATATAAAAATGTTAGATCAAGATGAAATAACCAAGTGTGATGTCAACTTTTTTAGTTAATCAGTTAGTTAGGGTTTCAATTTTATAAGAGTTTGAGAGTTATTTCAATCACTTTCCCCTTCAGCGTTGGAGCTACAAAGATCAATGCCTAGGGTTACATGGAGTCAAAAGGTGAAGGGCACACAAGTTGAAGGGTATGGCATTTAAAGGACAAGAGGGAAGGTTTCAAAGTGCTACACAGCAATGGGGCCTTAAATACCAAAACCCTAGGGGAGAAGGCTCACTCAGGTGTTCCTTAAGCAAGGCCTCGTGCTCTCTCATCCTTACCGGCAAACAACTAGCTCAAAGACAAGTAAAATCAAGACAAGAGGTTTAAAGAGGAAGTGTTGCAAAGGCTCTTTCATCAAACCTAAAAGAAAAAATAGCCCTAGGTGTAGATAAACTATGCATGGGATGTCTCTTCCTCTTGGGTTTTAAAAGGTATGGCTAGCATAAGGAGAATAAGTAATAAGAGTGTAGCAATGGTTAGGCCCTCTTCTTCTTTCAATGGCTAAAAGGTTTTTCTCGGGGACATGAGACAATGAACTTCTATTAATTTGTCCCCTAGGGGTTTGATTCAACAATATTTATAAATAAATGCAATAAATTAGCTTCAACCATTCAATCAAAGTTTTGTGAAAAATGAAGCACAAATCACCAAGAAAATAGCATGCAAACCCTAGTTGTAAGCCTTCCTTCAAGAAAAACACCATGGTGCCAAAATCTCCTCTCCAAACAAGTACGCCTTCCTCAAAATAGCCAATAACCTAATAGGGCGCAAAAAATCAGACCTCACTAGGAGAGTGAAGGTGATGATTATGTCAAAATCAGGCTAAAACTCCTCAATATATAATGTATCAATGATGTAATTAATTTTAGGTCATAAAAATGGTCGACAAGACAAGAATCCACTGCTTTTACATTAAATTGTCCAAATTAAAACTATAATTGAGTTGTAATAAAGGTAAAATCCTCTTCAAGGGAGGCGCTAGCCAGCAGGGCAGATGAGACATCCAGGGAGCAAAATGTTAGACCCCCAGGCTTCTCCAACATGCCACATGTGCAAATGTTTCCCCGTTTGCCTCCAAGAATGACCATGAGGTTGGATGACATCATGGTAGGATGGGGATGTTCTGAAGCTTCCAAGGCCAACGTTCCACTGAAAGGGTCATTCCTCCTAGGCCGGGCTCTGTCCAAAGTGCCTCTGGTGAAACATCTCTTCTTCTCCAGTGCAAAACCAGTCCAAACCCAGCTGTCCTATCTCTGTCCTAGGCCGAGGTCTCAAAAAAACATCTGATGGGCTCTTCAGCCCCATGGAGATCTGAACCTAATCATCTCCCCATGTGTGCCGGTCCAGATGGTACCCTATCCGTTGGGCATAGTGCTGCTGCATCAAACTCGCCATGCATGGGCTCATTAGTGACAGGGATCATACTTGATATGTGTCACATTTCATCATTAATATTATCAAACATGCATAAAAACCCTGATACATAATACATTCAATAGGTCAAAGACATTTACAAAAACCTACAATACAAGGTTAAGAAAAGGACAAGACACCCTATTGGGCTAGGATCCATAAGAAGAGGTTCAAGGGTTTTCATCCAAGCCATGTAAATGAGGTGATGTGGCTAAAGGTGTCTAAGGCTCTCTGGTGCAGTGAAGCGGGGGATGCATGATATTACGTAGGTGCCTTTGTAGAAAGCCAGTTATGCCTATCATTGATGCAAATTTTTCCAAGCCCTTTCTTGCCTTTATTTTTTGTTTATTTGTCTTTTCTTCTTCTTTTCTTTTTTATTCAAGGGATAACCAAAGGACAGTTCCTTGGCATGGTGAATAAGTGACAATGTTACAAGTACTTTCCATGAGATGATAAGGTGGCTTTTGTTGAGGCCCCTTTTCACTGATCATGCAACCAAAAGGTCACTGCCACAGTGTGCTAACCAAATGGTGGCAATGTCTTGTTGTTAGGTACCCATGAACAAAATAAGCTGGCTCGTAATTAGGACCTCCCTTCCTCTTGTTTAGGTCTTGTTTGTTATTTTTGGGTCCCTCTTGTTTCTTGCCAGAGGCCTTTTATTTCCTTCTCCGGGCATCCTGAAGCATATCGAGGTTTTATTTCTGGGATTTTATCTTTTACCAAGCTGCTTTTACCTTCTTAGCCTTTAACCCCTTCTTCCCTCAAGATAGGTGTAACCCCAAAAATAGATCATCCTAATGCTCGGACAAAGGGAAATGGGACAGATGAGTAGGAGATAAGATGGAAAGTGGTGGTATGACGAGAGCAGACGATGGCTCTTCAAAATCCTTAGTATGAAGCCAAAACCCATGGGTACAGGATTTCTAGGACACCTTGTCAATCCCCCAATCATGGTCAAGTGGGTTAATGCTAAGATCCAAGTAGTTGTGAGAGATAAAAGGAATTGGATGCATATATCCAAAGAGTTATAATGATCAAAAGTGACATACCATGATACCTAGACCAATTACCTCATGGAGCAAGAGCCTTCTCGATAGACACATACCATGATACCTAGACCAATTACCTCATGGAGCAAGAGCCTTCTCCGATACAAGACCAAGCCGATGGTGATTGATGTTTCCGCTGCTGACAAGATGAATCTGATGGAAGAAGAAAAGGATGGGCCCTCTAGGGCCATGCTCAGGTCAATCCTTCTCTCTGTACTCCATGTCTAAGACCTGTGGTCCTTCAGACATGATCTCCTAGTTATCCCTAGAAATTAGGGATAGCAGGCCCCTTTTACTGAGGGGAAACCCTAGATGCACTAAGAGTGCATTGGTATAGAGATTAATGATGTACTTGTATTTAGGACGATGTCTTCTAGGAATTTGATATAGTATGCCCTGAAACCTATCCTGGAACTGTCTGACAATTTCATTCTCAATTTGTTTTATATGCTCGAGTCTTTTTAGTAGTACTTGGATGTCTTCCAACTAAATACCCCATCTTTTGAGAAAGGTTTCTTCCAATTATTCGATAGTTGTGATGATAGCATGAGGGAGTTTTTCATACCACCTCCTAGCATTTCCATGAAGAGTTGCGGAGAAGAGCTTCATTGCCAAATCTTCAGCATTGTCACTGATAGGGTGGAATTGAAATAAAGCCTAGAAATCACCCATGTGATAGTCGACTCTCTCCCCAAAACTACCAGTGAACCTAGGGAGCAAATTTTCGTACTTAGGAGGCATTTTTATCGGACAAATTGGTAAGCGTGGACACAAACAAATCTCCCTAGTTTCAGCCTGAAACTAGAACAAAACAAGACAAAATATAAAACTTTCCCTAAGTTTTAATTATCAAGCATACTAACTAACAAGAGATAGATGACATACCTTTTAAATGTTGTTTGTCCTCGCTAGTGTCATTCTCACTCTGTTCCAAGTCTTATGGGATGTTGAACCTGTAAAAATACACAAGCCAGGAAAGTGAAAGCAACAACATATACTCAACAAAACCTCTGTATGTGATCAAGGAGTCATACAATAAAATAAGACCAATTTTATGGGAAAGAAATATATCACTATATTAAAGATATGAAAAGGAGAATACAACCAATGCCTTGATGTTGTAAGGTCCCTTCCAATAGTTTCTTTCTTCCCACACACTTCTGCTCCATGGATTATGAGATCAACAATCTATCTTGACAAAGCAAAGCTCAAAGCCAACATACAAGCTCCAAAAAATCCAAGCTACAAAACTCAAAAACTTTCCAACTCAATAAAGCTAACTTTCCCAATGAGAATTCATCTCCTTTTATAAGCTAAAAAGGATAGGGTGAGGAGGTTAGGATGATCCCATGAGATCAAGGATGTGACTCAGATCCAAACCGATCGAAGGCCACCTCACCCTCGAAGCTTCTATTCTAGAACTTTCAAGAAATTCCTCTTTTTCCTTCGTACGAAAATCGTTGCACCCTTAACACTAAGAAAGGTGTGACAATCCCTTTTTCTAAGGTTTTTGACAAACAAAAAGTATGATTTCATCTCTCTAGAAAAAAGTATATTCATTCTTCTTCAAGAATTAAGGCAATTGATCCTTCTAAATACAAAGGATAGGTTTACATCATTAAGAGTCATAGGGATGACGAAAATAATGTGTAATAGGCATTTCCCTAGGGTATCCTGGGATTTTACTCATGTCCAAGGGTTTGAAATTTCTTGGGCCCCATTGAGAATTGATGGTTGGTTTTGTAATTAGTGGAGTCGCCAGATAATTTTCTTGAAATTATCAAAGGGATGAGGGGATCTCCCTCAGTGGAGTCTCCAGGTAAGCTTTGAAAAGTAAAGGCTTTTGAGGAAAGGCTTACTAAGAAGTGTCGTCTTTGAGGAGAATTGACTTAGTGTTCCCTGACAGCGGCGCCAAAATGTTATCGTGCAATTTGTACTTGTCCCAAAGGGAAAGGCTAAGGGTGGGAAATTGGCGAAATAGGAGGTTATCCTATCACTGTCACCTCAATAGGATACCTCTTTCTATTTAGGGTTGATGGCCTAGGGGAGACGTCCCCAGTGATCTGGGGGTTTAAGAAGGCAAAGGTTAAAGTGTCTATAAAAGTATCCCCTCTCACAAGTCACACTGATAAAAAAGTCCCAAGGTTTTAACCAATGAAGTAATGAAGTTCTTAGATGTACTTGCCCAGAACAAAGCAACAAGAAAACAATATCTTTTGCATGTACAGTTTGATGTTAGTACTTCATAAAACCATGGAATTATCAATAAAACAAATAGTTGATGTATGATGAAGCAAACAAAATTTTATAACATAAATGTTTATAAGATAATAGCTTCACAATAAATGCCTTAAATAAGCTTCACAGTGACCAAAAATAATAACTCAATGATAGCGATGTACTAGCATTTGTCAGAAGCCAATTAGGTAGTGTATAAATCAACTTTATAATTAATTTTAAGTGTGTTTATTTCTGCAATAGATGGTTGTAACTTACTTTGGTAACAACAGCAAGTAGGTTAGCTAATTAGTCTACTCTAGGGTTAGGAAAGGTTAGTAGAGAGCTTGAGGTAAGAGTTTTGAGAGTTGTTTTCATCAATCAATCAAGTGCAAGGGTTAGATCAGTGCTTTTAGGGTTAATGGAGTCTCTTTTAGCAGCAGCAATATTGAAGGAAAGAAATGATAATATTAGAGATAGAGACAAGAAGGTCAATGATTGAAGTGTTGTTCACCCAAGGATTCAATCACTAAACTCTAGGGGGGAAATGGCCACTAGGAAGTAGGTAGCCCTAGGCCCTAGCAGTTTTAATCCTTCTTTAGCTTAAGAACAAAGTATATGACAGCTAGATGAAGCTAAAGATGCTATGGTGTTGCAATGGCAAGGCCCTTAGTTCAAAGCTTCAGGAAAGTAGGGTTTCTAGCATAATCTAGTAGGTGGAAAGTTGTTAAAGCAAGAACAATAACATGTGCTTTAGCCTCCTAGGGTTTTAAGCTAGAAATTTCATAATCTTGGAAGAAAATCAAGATAAATACACCATAACCATTCCAATGAAGAATAATTGCATAACATTTACTTACATTCACCAAGAATCATCTAGCAATAGGCCTAGTTGAAGACTTCCACCAAGAAAAATGCTAAAATACACCAAAATTAACCTCATTCAAGAAGTGCACACCAAATTTCAGCCAATAAACCCTAATTAGGGTGCAAATTTCAGACCTCACTTAAGTGTGAGTGAAAGATGATGAAAAATAAGAGGGATTTTCCCCTTATTTATACAGTTACAATGACCAGAATTAGGTAAAAAAGGTCGACATGGCCAGTTTACATGTAATATCCAGTTTTTACATAAAAATGACAAATTCAACCCTAAATCAAGAAGAAAAGGTGACATCATGCCCCTTTAGGGTGATGTTATGCCTCTCTAGTGAAATGTTGGCCTCTAGGAGAAAAACGTTAGGCATCCCAAGGAGAAAAATGTTGGCCTCTAGGAGCAAAATGTTAGGCATCCCAAGGAGAAAAATGTTGGCCTCTAGGAGCAAAACGTTAGGCCTCCAAAGTGACCATCAAATGTTCGGTGACATCAAGGGTCACAGAGGTGACGTCATGGGCCTTCTAAGGAAAACATCATGGTGGGAGGGAAAGACCCCCCTGGGTCCAGGCTTGGCAAGATGTCATTGGTGGAACACCCTCCTCTGTCTCCGGTGCAAGCCTCTGACATGTGTCTACATCTGGTTGGGGTCTTACCATCCATCTGATGGGATTTTATCCCTATGGAGGTCCGAACTAATCATCTCCCCATGTGTACATGTCTTTCGGGTGTGGCCCTGCAACAACAACAAGTACGCCCTCCTTGGGCTCATAAGTCACAGGGATCATAGCAATGTCAATCACATCTAATAATCAAGTTATCTAAAGATGTGCATAAAACCCCCCTTTCCCAGAAAAGTGCTCAAGGACGCTATGCTATTCTACAATCTAGACTTGGAGAGGATGTTAGAAGGTCCTATTGGGCTAATTCTCATTGGATGTGGGATGTTTCTAGGCGAAGACAAATCCAAGCCATGTAAGTGGATGAGGTGGTGTAGGGATGTTTGAGCAATGGGTGTAGTGATGACAGAGGAATGCATGGCTTACCTGTGGGTGCCTCTGAAGAGGGTGAGTTGCACCTTGTCATGGATGCAAATGTTCCAAGCCCATTCAATACCTGTTACCTTTTTGTCTTATTTCTTTTTCTTTCAAGAGACTAGTTAGGGGACACTTCCCTAGCATGGTGGTCAGTGGTGACAATGTTACCAACAAGCATTTCATGGAGATGAGAAGTCTGGCTCGAGATGAGACCCCCTTTCTCTTGGCTATGCCACCAAGAGCCACTACCTTGGCATGGTGACTAGATGAATGGTAGTTTCATACCACTACATGACCATGGACCTAGTAGGCTATCTCGTGATGAGACCCCCTATCCTCCAACTAGCTCTTGATTTTATTATTTTATGGGTTCCTCTATTTCTTGCTAAGAATCCTTTTATTGCTTTCTCGAGGATCCGTGGGCAAAGAATTTGAAGGTTTTGTTCTTTGAATTTTCTCTTTTTCCAACTACTTTTACCCTTTGGGCCTTTAGCTCCTTCTTCCCACAAGGGAAGGTACAACCCTTTGCTAGCTTGGAAAACCCAATGCCTGAACCAATGTAGGGGATGGATGAGAGGGAAAAAGATGAAAAGTGATAAGCATGATGGGAATGGACGATGACCTTTCATGAACCCACTCAGTGGAAACTCAAACCCTATGGGAACTAGCTTGCTAGGGCATCTTGTCATTACCCCCAGGTGTGGACAAGTGGAAAGGCATAAGGTCCAAGCACACGTTAGAAGTAAAAAGAATTAAATACACATATTCAAATGTTTTGAGAATCAGAGTGACACATACCATGATACCCAGATTCATTACCTCATGGAGCAAGACCCATTGCTGCTAAAGGACCAGGCTGATGGGATGGATGTTGTTGTTGCTGACAAGGTGGAGGCACTGAAGATGAAAGATGGGCCCTCCAGGGCTAGACTCAAGTCAATATGGCTCTTGGTACTATTATCGCTCAATTTGTACTTTGATCGAAGGAAAGGTTAAAGGAAAGAAAATTGGTGTAACTGGAGATACTATCCTATCACTGCCACCTCAATAGGATGCCTCTTTCTATTTAGGGTTCATGGCCCAGGGGAGATGTCCCCGGTGACATGGGGGTTTGAGAAGGAAAGGTCAAGAAGGCTATGAAAAGGTCTCCTCTCACAAGTCATCATTGATCAGAAAGTCCCAAGGTTTTAACCAATGAAGTAGTAAAATATCAAGATGTACCTGCCCGGAACAAAGCAACAAGAAAATATATCTTTCACAAGTACAACTTGCTTTTAGCACTTCATAAAACCACTGAATTTCTCAATAAAATAAATTGGTTGGTATAATGGTGAAGTAATGTAATGTCCCTTTCCAAATAGGAGCTCCAGAGAGGAGGCTTAATGGTCTAAACCACCCCATTAGACTATAGACAGGGCCAAAAAAGGGGTAAACAGGGTTACTAGAGGTCATTCTAGTCAAAGGTGTTATGTTCAGAAAGTGACATTGAGCTAAAAATGGTTAAAAGCGCTTTTAAGTCATTATGAGATAAAATTAGAAGTCAACAGTGAATTAGGGTTTCAACAGTGAATTAGGGTTTAGGAAAGATATAAGAGAACGATCAATGACCTAATTCATGAATATGTAGATTATGACTTGTCATTGAGGAGAGAGGCGCATCTCAGGAGAGATAGTTCAGTGGATTCCAGGAGGAAGACACCAGTTGTCTGATTTCGGTGTTGAGAGAGACACCCTAGTCACCGGGAAGATCACACAGGTCTTCCATCATTTTTCAGTAGCAGTTACATAGGGTCCAGCAGCAAGGGCACACTTATCCAGGGTGAGGGCACAACTCTTGAGGAGGTTCAGTGGATCGACTTGTCCCATCTAGGGAGAGTTCAGAGATTCCCCTTTGACCCAGATGAGAGGAAGGCAAGTCACATATTTTTCCTAGTTCCTCATCAGATTCTGATGGAGGAATCATTTGGTGCGCATTTTCCAGACTTGGAAGTGTGACACTTTTGGCAGAAACATTTGGGGTTCCCGAGCGAGCATTATATTAGATTCAGGGAAACCTTTTTGACCCATTTCCTAGTAGACTAAGGCGATCATTTTGAGATACATCTCAGTTGATTTCGAAGGTGGAATGACTAGGGCACATTTTTCCAATGAGAGAGGGGCGCATTCCCCTGGGGGAATCTATCTGGGGTCTAGACCCACTAGCAGAGGGGTTGTTCAGTCACCAGGACTGAGATCTAGAGAAGGGCGCACCATTTGGGAAAGTTTCTAGGACATTCCGACAGGTATTGCCACCAAGGTCAACTTTCCAGACTTCCAACAGTTACCGTGCTAGCTGCCATAGTTCCAACTCATCCATTGATCCTGCAGTGCTCATCTATTATCAGGTATTATCATTTAGTTTGCTTATTGTATTCTGGCTAAGATCCTTTTGTCTTTTTTTGATCTATTCAAGTGATTCATTTTATTCAGCCGCATTCGACATTTGTACTACGCAGAGATGTCATAATTTAAACTTTTCAGTCCTTTGTTGCATTTGTTATTTGTATGACCATTTATATGTTGTAAACAATTAATCCTACACACACATTAGCAGTGTTTCCTAGACTAGCCAAGTCAGGAACATTAGAGTGGTATCAGAGATTTAGTCCTAACAACCCGCGACTAAAGACAATGAGTGCAACAGAGGACCCAGATGGCCGTGAGCATGTAGGTGATGAATATGTCACTTACAACAGGCATAAGGAAAGAAGGCCTTGGCCTGACTTTCCTCCTTTTCCCTCCTAGCTCAGAGGAAGAGGAAGAGGCACACAGAGAAGTAGAGAGAAGGGTAGAGCGTGAGGCTGAGCGTGAGGTAGAGAGGATGCTGGGAGACAGATATGAGTGACCAGAGGGTAGTTTCAAGGGCCCCATGGAACCAAAGGAAACCTTCATGTAGGTTATCAATAATATGTTAGCTAGTCAGTGGACCATGTCTTAGTCCTTGGCACAGTTGGTTGACAGATTGGATATAGTGGGCACCCCTAGCACACAAGCCCCACATGCAGCACAGGGGAACTCAAGAGCAGGTAGTAGACCCCAGTCATGCACTTGCACATACACCTCTGCGAGTAGGATTCCCAGACCCTTGTTTCCCAATTTCCAGAGGGCACCCCCGGTAGCAGCACAACTATCGATAGCATAGAGGCCACCCACTTATGCAGAGGACATTGCATAGCATCAGAGGGAGTATGCAACATTGGGTCGTGACTTCCATCAAGACATGACCCTAGTCAAGTATTGTGGACTCAGACTCAGGAACTGCCCCAGAGAGCCACAAAGAGGAGGGCCGCAAAAACAGTAGGGGCATAACATTGATTTCATCCATAAATTTGGTAAACTCACCATACCATCTTTTCAAAGGATCATCCAAATGCACCACCAGAGCTTGGGTAAAGAAGCTAGACACATACTACAAGCTCAATTAGATGACCAAGGCCATCAATTTCATGACCTTACACTTGGAGGGTGAGGCACATGAGTGGTGGTATCATGGATTGGTAACATTGGGTCACAGTAGTATCACCTTCTAAAGGGAGTTCATAGAGAGACTCATGGACAAGTTTGACAAGAGGGATCCCGAGATCCACTTCAGGGATCTAGCTCAGTTGAGACAAATTGGCATAGTAGAGGCGTTCATCACGGAGTTTTGGCGGGTAGCCATGGTAGTGACAGATATATCAGAGCCCAGGCTGATCATGTTATTCACATAAGGACTCACAGAGCCTTTAAGAGGATGGGTGAAGGCATACAGGCCTCCCACCTTGCAGGATGCCATCCTTCAGACTGAGATTTAGCAGACTCAGTGCCAAAAAATAAAACCTTTTCCAAACCCTTCCTACCCCAAAAGGATCAAGAAAAGAAGCCATTCCAAAGAGAATGAGGAAGAAGATTTGCTTCAACTACAGAGACCCTTGGGTCCCAGGCCACATGTGCATGGGAAAGGGAGAGATTCATTATATTGAGGTGGCAACAGACAATGTGGATAGTGAGGAGGAGGAGAAAGACAGTGGATCCACTAGTTTAGATGAGGAATCAGCAAAAGCAAAGGAGCAGCCTCCCCGTAGACCACCGACACTAGCAGGAGCCCATCCTCCAGTAGTCCCACAGCTGCCCAAGTAGGCTAACATGAGGAAAGAAACAAAGGGAGGAGTCATAGTGACCCTTTTTGGTGTTCCCATGTATGATACCCTCCATATTAGAGGGACTATTCAGGGGAAATAGGAAATCTCTCTGATAGATGGTGGGGCCACCCACAACTTCATCGACGCTTCACTAGTATCAAGACGGGCACTTCAGACAGAGGAGTTTGAGGGGTTTGATGTTGCAGTAGAAGATGGCCACAATGGAGTGTCTATATAGAGTTCAAAACTTGG
>SNQJ01S0114717.1:44535-55571 GCA_010110895.2 Picea sitchensis
TTTTCCTCCTAAGGTGAATACTTAATTAATTAAGTCCCCCTTTAGCACCTTTTCGTTCTAATTCTTCGTTGACTTAGGCTTAAGTGACTTTTCCTATGCTTTTTAGCTTAATTCATTGTTTAGCCACCAAATCACCCTAATTTCCCCCTTTTGTTCCCTGTTTGTGCCTGACTATAGTCTACGGGAACACATACACTACTAAGTCACTCCCTACTGGCCTACTCTTGGGAACGAGACATCACAGTCCTCCCCTCCTGAGATTGTTTGTTCTCAAAAAACATCAATCCTGGGTGTTTCAAAATATGCTATCCCTTCTATTGTCGTCCTTATACACATTTGCAAATGTGAGCTAAGTCCTGCTCACTTAGTGTGTCCTCGGAGGCACAATGCCTAGGTTCAAATTCCACACTGTCACTTTGACTTGAACCTCTTCTATCTAGGCTAACTCCTAGGGACGCCAAGGGGGGTAGACCCTAGTTACTAGATGAGATTAAGAGTTTTGATGTTCTAGGAGTTGGTTTTAATTGGTTAAAAGGTCAGGGGGAATCTATCCTATGATGTCAATCAACAAATGCAATATGAAACTATCTAAGTATGAGATTCAGACCTTTTCCTAGGGAAACTAAGACTAGTGCCTAAGATTGGGCAATGGGGTCAACTAAGTTAGGGGGATGTTCACTACAAGATCAATTACAAAGTATTACAATAAGACAGATACAATTAGATACAAAAGATTATATCAAATATACAGATTAATACTAGATACAAGATACATAAGATAAAGAAATCAACACATGAAGCCAAGCATACTCACAACAGATAGAGCTCTGTTGGACTGCTTTTCAATGGTCAAGAGACGCAAAGCACTCAAGACCCAATCAAGAGAATGCCTCCAGGTGGATGCACACTTCTTGAAGGATCACACCACAAGATAAAGGAACAAAATAAAGATGAAGGCTTTGAAAGTAAAGTGCTCCAGATGAAGAGATATAACCACTTTAAGTAACAATTCTACAACACATAAATGATAACTTGCGTATGAATGTAAATTGAAAGACAGTGAGATCAATGAACTTGCAAGTGTGTAAATGTATTGCTTGGTGTTGTAGACTAAAAATTAAATTAAGTGATTAAGTGTGAGATTAATTTTAGCCATATCTAGATTTCAACCCAAAACTCTCCTCCCCCTATTACCAAGTGGTTTTTGTATGCTCAAGAAGTGAGGCAACGAGGCCTACCCTAGCTTCACAGGTCAACCCTAAGGCCGAGTACTCCGGAAAATTTTCATGGCTTTCCTCAAAACCCTAGTTTTTAAGTGGCGAAGATGGTGAGTTAAGGTGTCCTATTAAGTCTAATTAATGAATTTTAGATCTATGAGCTAAATATTGTGATTGAGTGCTTGTAGCTTGCTCAACAAAGTTGTCAAAGTACTGAAAATTTAAATACATGAAGGCTGAAGCCCTTTAACAAAGAAGTTGCCAAATGAGTTGTTAAGTGTTATATTGCAAATGTGAAGTGTGAGAACTGAAAGTAACTTGCGGAATTGTAAAAGGTTGATTAAGCCCTTAAGCTACTGATACTTGCATGCATGTACATAAGATGGAAAACTTAAGAAACAATTTCTTGCATGTAAAGTAAAAGACAGAACCGAAAATTTAATTAACCAATTAGCGCATGCATGTGTGATGGGCTAATCTTTAAGAATTTAAAGATTGCATGCAAGGTAAGATAAACTGAAAGAAAAAATCCACAGTGCCTCCACGGGCTCTAAGCTAGCATATGTTATGATATCTACTCTAGATTATTTTAAGTTAGGCATGCATGTAGAAATCACAACTAATCTAGCTAAACTAAAAAAAAAAAATTAAACGAAAGAGATCTAATCTAAAACTTGCAAAAATATGACGGAAAGGGAAGGAATGCAAGCCACTTGGATACAAATCCTTTGGGCTTTCTTTACAGTGATTTAGAGTATAGAAGGAAAGGAGAAACGTTTACTACAATGAGAGGATTTGTTTGAGGGTGTGTTGTGCACGAAATTGGACAGTATGCCCTCTTGTCCTGGCAAGAACCTGCAAAATTCAGCAAGCTATTGCTTGCTGATTTGAGCTGCAACACACTCAAAATATGTTATGAAATTTCTGTTTTTAGGCAGAAATTTCGTGCATGTATAAACCAGAAAATTATAGTGTTTTAATTGACCTATCTAAGCCTATTAGCTACTAAAATCATAAATGGAAGAGCATGGAAATAATCAAAAAATATTTTGGAGTGTAAACGAGAAGTAAGAGTAAATTCGTGCTTGGATCTATCCCAATAGCTTCCTCTTGAAGTAATCTGCAAGTCTTTAACAAAACCTGAGATGCATAGATGATGATTGCAAACACTAATAATATAAACTAATTTCTATCACTAGTAGATGTGAATCATATAAGCTAGCAGTTATAAAATCACTAAGACTAGCCAAGTAAACTAATTTACCCAACAATCTATCTATAATCACAATAATATTTAAGACAAAAAGAATTTCACCTCATAATCATGTAAAGAATCCAGACAAGTCTTGAGATCTTTGAGTCCTCCAAAGCTATTTCCTTTTATTATCCAATGGGAAGAGGTTGTGGCAACTAATTTCCACAAGCCCTTCAAGAACAACATCAGTGAAGAAATACGACAATAATGAGAGAGATATAGAGAGTGGGATGATGAGAAACTAGTAGCATATCAGTGCAATAATGAAAGGTGAGTAAAGAGTGAGTGAGAGGTCTCTTAAATAGCTTGAGAAGCTGAGGAGACCCCTCTTGGATCTTCAACACTTGTCAAAGATCCAAGGGAAGAGACAACTCATGGAGAAATTCAACCAATGAGGGGGTGGGATTTTAGGTTGAGTGAGAAAGGAAAGAGAGGTGAAAGGATGGGGAGAAAGAAAGAAAAGGAGGAAACGTATGAGCTAAGAGGAAATCCCATGCTTTCATCCAAAGTAAATTCCATCTACGTATGAGATGTTTCCTTATTACGTGTGAACTTTCTATTCATTCCAAAAAAAAACTTAAGCCTTGGGAAATGCGTGGAAGTTTGAAGTAGGAGTATGGAAGGAGAGTGTTGGCCACACTCATCAAAGGCACACGATAGGTGGAGGAAGGAACATATGCGAGGAAAGATGGGCCTACGTTCCAATAAAAGATAGTTTTTAAAAGCTACGTGGGAGGTTGGACGTATAGGAAAGAGGAGGCATGATCTAAGGTGAGGAGCATGAGGTGTAAGGAGGGTCCCACGACTTAAACTAAAATACTTTCCAAACTGTACATGGGAGTGAGGACGAGAACTCATAAAGGAAAGCATGAGTGTGAGTGGATGTGTATGCTTTGAATAAAGAAGAAACTAAACGTAAAAAGTGAGGGAGGAAGGGCGCACCTCATGAGGAGGGGCCCTCAACCAACTTAAAATGAGTTATAACATCAATTAAAGGATTATTACAAACTCACGTGGGGAAAGGGTGTAGGTACCCATTAATTGGGAAAAAATTAAAATTTAATTTTAATTAAATGGGGGTTTATAAGGGTAGGAAAGGGTAGGAATAGGTAGGTGGGGTCCCTCTTATCATTATTTGTCACTTACTTCACTTTATTTGGTCCCTTATTACAAAATTGACATTTGCCCATGTCCTGGGTTTGGCAATTAAAATTGTTGTTTTCCCAAAAAACTCCTAAGTGGACAAACAACCTAGAAAAACTTGTCCGACTGAGTTGAAACTTGGTCCATGGGTACAGGGGGCTCATTAGATTTATTTTGAGTACAAATACCCCTATTGAAAATATCAAGACCTATGTTTTACATTAAATACCCAGAATTAATTAATTAATTAATCAATTAATTAATTCGGAACCTTAAAAAAAGCCTAGCTATACTTGATGGAATTCTACGAAATTTCGCATGCTATTTTAAATGGTCATTTACAACATTCCTAAACACTAGCTACCTATAAATAACTTCATTATAAAACCTTTCACCACTTTGGAGGATTTATTGGGTGGGAGTGAAAAACTCAAGGGAGATTAACCCGGCTGGTTAGGCCACATTAACCTCCTAAGGATAAAAAACACTCAGTGAAAGGAACTCTCTTAATGAAGAANTGAAAGGTTTTATAATGAAGTTATAAAACCTTTCACCACTTTGGAGGATTTATTGGGTGGGAGTGAAAAACTCAAGGGAGATTAACCCGGCTGGTTAGGCCACATTAACCTCCTAAGGATAAAAAACACTCAGTGAAAGGAACTCTCTTAATGAAGAAACTCTAAGGCAACTGACCTAACATGATCCATGTAGACCCATTACATTATAAACCCGCACAGGGGTGCGGTAATCTCGCTTACAAAATTTGTGTTGGAGGCATAAATTGCCTAATAGAATCAAACTGTCTTCGACATACTAGCATCTGATGATGCATTACTTCATGGCACATGGAGTTTCCCCCCTAGCTGAATAGGTGGTCAACATCTAGCTTCACATGGGGACGTGTGTTTGATCTTCTCACTTGAGGCGAAGAGCATACGAGAATCCAATGTCTACAAAATAGAGTGCTCACCGGAGTGCACACCAACAACCAACATTAGAATACATATATACATATAAATGAAATGAATGCTTTTAACAATATCTATATAATGAAATAACTAAATTACAACATTGTAAGTAAAAAATGAATCTATAATACAAAAAATAAATCTAAGTATATATTGACATAATGAATGAAACAATAAAAAACTGGAATACAAGGAAAAGGGTTAGAGATACGTTACAGAGGGTGTCCCCTTTGGACACCAAGTTGCCCATCATATGAAAAAGAGTTTGAGTTGTTGCCCATTCCGTGGAATGTTGATGGGCTCACCATCCAAATGGTTGAGATGAAAGCAATTAGGCCCTACCAATTCTCTGATCAAATATGTTCCCAACCATAAGTTGTCAAATTTTCCATGCTTCCCTAGCTTTTCTCTGCCTTCATCCCATAGCAAAACTATATCCCCAATCATGAAATCCCTCTACCTAACTGACTTGTCGAAATCTTTCTTTACCTTACTCTGATTTTTACAATTCTGATCATAAGCCTTTCGTCTGTTTTCATCTAACTCAATGACCTGATTGATCCTGTTCTGTGGAAAGATCCTCAACTGAACCATAAGTTGGAAGTCTAAGGTGTACTGGCAACCTAGCTTCCAATCCATAAACTAATTCAAAAGGACTCTTTCCAATCACTGCTTTCTTTGTTATTCTGTTAGCCCATAATGCATGCTTAATTTTACTATCCCAATACTTCTTGTTTTCACCAACTATTTTCATAACTATGGTCATTAAGTTTTTGTTACTTGACTCTGCTTGACCATTTCCTTGGGGATAGTAATTTGATGCATGTGACAAGATGATACCATACTTAAAACAAAAATATGACATCTCAGCTAAACATAAGGCCTTGGCATTATCTGTCACTATCTTTGATGGGACACCAAATCTAGTTATAATTCTATCTTCTAGGAAATCCATCACAACCTTTTCAGTTGTTGACTTGGTGGGAATGGCCTCAACCCACTTGGTAAAGTAATCTGTAGCTGTGATAACCCATGAATACCCATTACTTGAATTATCATTAAACTTCCCGATGAAGTCCAAACCCCACTGCTAAAAAGGTGCTTCAACCATAATTGGTTGCAAAGGGAGCGCTGCTAATTTTTTCTTTCCTGTGAAAATATGACATGGCTCACACTTTCGAACAAAGTGATGTACATCTGAAAATATTGTGGGCAAATAATATCCTCCTCTAAGGATTTTGTGGGTAGTAGTTTTGGCAGCAAAGTGTCCACCACAAAACCCTTCATGGAATTCATCCATTAGTTTCTTTGACTAAATGTCATCCACACATCTAAGGATAACCCCATCAGGATTCTTCCATCCTAGACCATCCCTAGTAAGGACATACTTAACAGATTTCAACCTTAAATCCCTTTTCTTGTGTCCTATTAGATGACTTGGACAAGTTAGATTCTTAAGATAAAAGATGATGTCTATATACCATTCTACTTGTTCAAGATTCAATAAGTTAGGAGGAAATTCTTCATTATTAATTTGGTGAACCATACCTAAGGCATTTTCATTACTTTCTGCCAACATTCTAGCCAAGCCTTGACCCTTAATCAACTTTGTAGGTTTGATTTCCAAATCATACTCTTGGATTTTAGAAATCCACCTACCCCTTGAGCCCAATCCTTCTACTTGAGAAAAAACATCCTTAACTGCATAATTAGGAACATAACCAATCACTTTGAAATATCCAATGAAGACTCTGAAATGTTTGAGTGCTTTCACTAAAGCATAAGATTTTTTCTCAAACATGGGATACTTAAGTTCGGAATTTTGCAAGGCCCGACTCATATATGAAATGGGTTGGTCATGGACTTGATCATTTTTCTGAAGCAACACACCAGCAATAGTGTCTTCAGAAGAAAAAGAGAATATCTGAAAGTCCTTATCATAGTCTAGGCTAATAAGGACGGGGGTTTCACATATGGAAGCTTTAATACTCTCAAAAGCTCGCTTACTTTCTTCATTCCATTCAAATTTAACATCCTTCTTAAGCAACTTATAGATAGGTTTCATGATCTCAGCATAATTAGGAATGAACCTATGGACAAAATTAGTCTGTCTTAAGAAGGATTGGAGAGATTTCTTTGATGCAGGCAAGGGCACCTTGCTAATGGCTTCCACTCTCTCTGGGTCTAACTTGACCCCTTCTTTTGAAATTATGTGGCCCAATAATTTACCTTCAGTCACCCCAAAGACTGACTTAGCAGGATTTAGAGAAATCCCAAACTCTCTACATCTGTCCAAAACTTGCCTAAGGTGGTTAATATGAGTTTTTCCATCCTTAGAAAATACCGTTAAATCATCTTGATATATCTCAATCAATTTCCCAATCATCCCCCTAAAAGCATAATCCATAGCTCTCTGAAAATTAGCTCCAGCAATTGATAAACCAAATGGCATTCTAAGGTATTCAAAGGTTCCCCATGGAGTAGTAAAGGTTATCTTATGCCTATCCTCAACTTTAAGTCTAATCTGATTATAACTTGAAAATCCATCAAGCATGGAAATCATTCCTGATCCTGTTACTCTTTGAAGTAAAGTTTCCATCTTGGGAAGGGGGTAGTGGTATTTTGTGCAAGCAATGTTTAAATTCCTGAAGTCAATGCATATCCTAATTTTTCCATTCTTCTTCCTAGCAACAACCAAGTTTGAGCACCATGAAGAATGTCAAGTTTGGGCAATGATTCCTACCTCTAACATTTTCTGTAGCTCATGTTGGACCAAAGGAGCTAACTTGGGGTTCATTTACCTCAATTTTTGTCTAAAGGGTTTGGTTTCTTCCTTAAGAGGAATCACATGCTGAATCACATCCTCCCTATAGACCTTGAGCTCATCATAACTGAAAGCCAAAACATCCNTTTGAAATTATGTGGCCCAATAATTTACCTTCAGTCACCCCAAAGACTGACTTAGCAGGATTTAGAGAAATCCCAAACTCTCTACATCTGTCCAAAACTTGCCTAAGGTGGTTAATATGAGTTTTTCCATCCTTAGAAAATACCGTTAAATCATCTTGATATATCTCAATCAATTTCCCAATCATCCCCCTAAAAGCATAATCCATAGCTCTCTGAAAATTAGCTCCAGCAATTGATAAACCAAATGGCATTCTAAGGTATTCAAAGGTTCCCCATGGAGTAGTAAAGGTTATCTTATGCCTATCCTCAACTTTAAGTCTAATCTGATTATAACTTGAAAATCCATCAAGCATGGAAATCATTCCTGATCCTGTTACTCTTTGAAGTAAAGTTTCCATCTTGGGAAGGGGGTAGTGGTATTTTGTGCAAGCAATGTTTAAATTCCTGAAGTCAATGCATATCCTAATTTTTCCATTCTTCTTCCTAGCAACAACCAAGTTTGAGCACCATGAAGAATGTCAAGTTTGGGCAATGATTCCTACCTCTAACATTTTCTGTAGCTCATGTTGGACCAAAGGAGCTAACTTGGGGTTCATTTACCTCAATTTTTGTCTAAAGGGTTTGGTTTCTTCCTTAAGAGGAATCACATGCTGAATCACATCCTCCCTATAGACCTTGAGCTCATCATAACTGAAAGCCAAAACATCCCTATACTCTTTCAATAACTGAACAATTTCATTCCTTTCTTCTATAGGGGTAGTCTTGCCTATTTTTACCATCCTAGGCTCTTACTTAGTTCCAATTTCAACTTCTAGGTGGTCACATAACTTTTTCTTTGAGTCTTCCTTTTTCTTGTGACCATCTAGTTGATCAATGTCCCTTTCTAAGGACACAACTCGCCTAGGGGGTGTTTTCACCTCATCAACATTTCTAGTATAATTACATCCTTCCTCTTTTATATTGATGCCAAAAACTGAAAACTCATGCATATGAGTTAAAAACTTTATAACTTGTTTGTCATCCTCAAAAACCTACCAATGGTTCATGTTATCAGGAACTGAGGGTCTAAAAATTACCTCTACTGAAATATTTTCCTCAATCAAATTATCTAGAAGCTGAAGTGTGGAAGAAGCTACTACAAGTTCATCTGCCTTTGAATTCTATTCTCTAGGAATAGCAATAAGCTTTAAGGCATATAGATCATTGATTAAATCCCAAATTGCATTCCTATACCCTATCAATCTCTTAGACTTGCAAGCAAATTTATTGTTTAGTTGTTGTATGACCAAGTCTGAATCCCCTTTGATATTTAGACATTTAACTCCCCTATCTCTGCAAAGTTTTAAACCAAGGAGAAAAGCTTCATACTCAGCCACATTATTGGTTGCATCAAACTCCAATCTATAAGCAAACTTAAACACTTTACCATTTGGAGCTTGAAATACAATTCTAACACCTTTTCCTGTTCTAGAAAAAGCACCATCAAAGTTCATGTACCACACTTTGTCTAACTCATTTTCTTGGACTTTATCTTCTAGGGGCACAATGGAGTTAGATAAAATGGCATAATTACCCAAACCTTCATCATCCTACTTTAACTCATTCTTGGGGTTCTTAGGATCTTCAACATGATACTTTCTATACACCTCCCTAGTCAACTTGAAGGTGCTCCCATCTGGAGTGGGGAGAGTGGCATATGATAAATCCATTTGTAAGATACCACCCAAATCTGCAGCTTCCTTTCTATTCAACAACATTCCCCAAACATCCGGTCCATCAATTACTACAATATCCATTTCAATCATGATATCTGGACATACTGCTAAGTATACTTGCAAACTTTTAATCAATCGAAACACTTCAATTGTTTGACTATCCAAGGCAGAAATGTTATGATAAGGTCAAGATATTCTTAAGTTTAACTGCTCCATCACTTTCTTAGTCATAACATTTGAGCTAGCTCCTGAATCGAGCATGCAATTATGTAAAATTTTATCATTCACAAGTAAAGACAGGTAGAAAGGTAGATTCTTTTCATTTTTTCTATCCCAATTCTATAAGATGATTGGTGCATCCTGGTAAGATGTGGCTAGTTGCTTCTCAACAATACTCTTAGGAGGTGCATCTATGGCTTTAAGCAACTTTTCCTTTTGTGAATGAATATTTATTAGTTTTGACACTGGCACCAACACCTTTGCATTATTTATCCAACTACCCAAGTCAAAATTCAAATCAACATTAACTATCACATTTAACTTAGGAGGGGTTACCTTCGGAACACTTATTTGATCCTTATATTGACTTTTATTTCCATTCCTTTGGTATGTTATGCCTCTATACTTAGCCATTTCTGCAACTTGTTGGGGAGTGGGCTTGGGCCCATACTTTTATGTAGCTTTATCAGTATTACCATTCATAAAGTTTCCACCACTTCCATAATCATGAACACCCCTCCAATCATATCTGCCACCATGGTAACTTCCACCACACATATTCACTTGTTCATCCCCTTGATTTCCATAATCATTTTCACACTCTTCAAGGTAAACTAAACAAGTTGATTCTTCATGAAACTCACCACAAGGTCTACAATAAGGTATAGATCTATGCTCTACCAAGTTGGTGGATTCAAAAGGGTTAGGTGGCCTTTGATCATTTTTAGGAGGTCTCCTTGGCCACTTATCGTTTGGCTTATGTTGTTGTCTATTATTACCTTGCCACCTCTCAACTGTGATCAATCTATTCTACAAAGCATTGATTTAGTTGTCACGTTTCATATCCAATTTATTAATTAATTTAGTCAATTCTTTAATTCCATCACTAGACGATGCTTGACACTCATCCCTCTTCCTTTTTTCCTCATTAACTTTCGAAGAAGAAACTCTATTGAAACCAGGAACGTTGGACTTCCTAGCCTCAAGCATATTCTTTTCAATCCTTACTGCCACTTCTTGTGCCGCAGGTAAATTTTGAGGGTCCTTATCCCTTAATGCATACCTCATCTCTCCTTCAAAAGCCTCTATGTAATAAATTAAAATTACATCATCGGGAGGATTAACATCTTGGTGAAGGATTTTTACCACATTGTTGAACTTAATGTTAAACTCTGGCACAATTTCATTTTCTTTCTTCTGGCTAGTAGTAAGTGCACCCAACTGAAACCTATTCTCTTTTTCATCACCCCATCTCTTTCTAAATTCATCAATTATTGAGTTGAGGGTGCTAAACTTGTTGGCCGGGAAATCTTCAAACCAATTGACAACACTTCATTCCAATGAATACACAAACAAGGTCATCTTCACGTCTTCTTCATTGTGGCCTCGAAAATACTTCCCAACACACCTATGAAAACTTGAGATGTGGGCCTGGGCACTTATATCATTGTTCCCATGGAAGATAGGCAACTTATCAATGGCTTTCTTGGGAACATCATGAGGGGCACCTTGGACTCCTACAAAGTTCAATGGGCTAAAAAAGGTGGCCATTTCAACGTTAGAAGTATTAGTGGGATTATTAACAGTTGGTTGATTATTGGTTTGGAAC
>SNQJ01S0114717.1:61884-75595 GCA_010110895.2 Picea sitchensis
ATCTAGAGGAAGATCCTTCTAGAAGCAGAAGCTTCTATTAGGTATTCTTACATCCACCTTATTCTATTTTATTGAAAGGTCTTATTAATATTGACCTTTATTACATCCGAATACATTGATCTACCTATGTGCGGGTTAGGACCTTAACAGGAGCAGACGATGGCTCTTCAAAATCCCCCCTGGTGGCTAACCAAAACCCATGGATACAAGCTTGCTAGGGTACCCCGTTAATACCCCCAACCATGGTCAAGTGGGTTAGTGTAAGATCCAAGCAGTCGTCAGAAATGAAAGGAATCTGATGCATATATTTGAAAGTTATAATGATCAAACATGACACATACCATGATACCTAGACCAATTACCTCATGGAGCAAGAGTCTTCTCTGACACAAGTCCAAGCCGAGGGTGATGGATGTTTCCACTGCTGACATGACAAGTGTGATGAAGAAGAAGAAAGATGGGCCCTCCAGGGCCATGCTCAGGTCAATCCTGCTCTCGGTACTCCATGTCTAGGACTTGTGGGCCTCGAGACATGATCTCCTAGTTATCCCTAGAAATCGGGGATAACATCTGGCTCCAACTTGGGGACATGTGCTCACCATAGAGCACATGAGAACATCAACATCTATGACATAAATGTGCAGACTTGCTCACACTTGAAACGACATCAGTAACAAAGGTGGGGTGGTATTTCCACCCTGCAAATATAGTATATAAATGTGACTGAAATAAAAAAATCAATAATGCAAGTGAGCAAACAAACTATCATGAAATGCAAATGGTATAATACATGGAAATATGCCTACCTACCTATACTTACCTGTGGATTCAGGTCACCCCACCCTGGTGGGGTTTGAGGAGGTTCCCACTGACGGGCACTGTGCGCCTTCTTCCCTCCAGTGTAGACAGGTAATAGGAGTCATTAACTGACTTTCTTCCGACCTGAAAAGGGCTAAGCCAAAAATGATTTTTTTCTTTGATATTAGTAGGCTTCCCTTTATTGGCATCCCACATCCAGACCATGTCTCCCTCCTTGTACTCTCTGACTCTGAAATTAGTTGTTCCTTGAATAACCCTGGAGTATTGTGTAGAGGAAGGTGGGTGGGACTCTGCTATAAAGATTTCCTGTTGTGAAGGATGGATTCGTACATCATCTTCCACCTTTTTTAGTATTTTCGCAGTCTCTGATTCCTGAGCTTTGAGCTTGTCCATGAGTTGTCTGTATTATTCTTTCATGGGCCATTTAATCTGATTCAAATTTTCCTCTTTTGCAAAAGGCGATTCTTCTGGAGAATATCTATGAGGAGTCGGCCTGGTTTTGTCACGTGATTTGTCATCTTTGATGGAATCACTGGACTTTTTCTCATAAGTTGTAGTTACAGGTATATTCTAGATGTGACCAATAGTTCCATATTTCAATGGTCCATCTAATCCTTGGAAAAAGTTGTCAAATCGTTCTTTCATAGATGGTACTTTGATGACTTCTATTAAAGGGATGGTTACAAGCATCTTGGATAATGCCCCTTCAAGGTCAAAATTCAAGTTAACCCTTTCAGTATTGGATGTTTTAGGAAAGATTACATCCAAAGGTGGCTTTTTTGTTTGGTCAGTGGAAGATTGGTCCAACTTCTTCCTTCTATACACCTAGAACTCTTGTATTTTTAACTTTTCTTTTGATTCCTAGTCTAGTTTGTTTATTACCGCCATCCTGGCTAACCTGACTGCTTCTTTCATGGCCTCTTGATGCTCTTTAGTGGTGATATTTATTTGAGGGCCTTCTATGAAGTGGTCTATATTTTTTATTTGTTGATGGTCACCACTATTGTTAGGACACTCATGTTTCCAATGTGCCTCACTGCATTGAAAACACCAAGGATTTTCATCCACAATGACGGTGTTTGGAAATTCTATGTCCTTGAAAACATCTTTGTTCCATTCGATGAAATTACTTACTCTTTGTACTGGATAGACATCTTCATCCAAATCTTCAGAGATATTAGAGGCATCGTCGGAATAATCACCCCAATCTGTGTCCTTTTTTGTCAAGGGAAAAGTGGGGCAATCTCGAAACGAGTAAGGATCCACTGAAAAGGGTGTTTGTTCATCTTTCTCAGAATGACCGGTTTGCAATAATGTGGGAATCCCCTTAAAAGGAATTGGTCATTTGAGTCCTGCTTTTTTAGAAAAGGAATGTCTAACATTTCACGAATCCTTTTAACGCTTTGCAGGATACAAGACATACTAGTGCTTGGATCAGTTTCTTTAGACTTATCAACTTCACTCATATCTTGATCTTCCAACATCGGTGTGTCCAATACAAACAAGGCATCTTCAAAGTTAGGTTTTTTGTGAGTGGCCATGCCCAAATCCTCAGATGACTTATGTTGTATCGAGGCATTCAAAACATTGTTTGTATTTGAGAAAGCTATGTTCCATTTCCTTTTGGGAGGCATGAGTTTTACTTCAAGAATTTCTAGGGACATAGGCTCAGCTTCAGGGACATCCTCATTACTAGATTCCTTGGGGTCATTATTGTGTGAGAGATTGACTCGATTGATGTAGTCTTCGAACTCAAGGTTTTGCTCAATCTAGCAAGCAGAGTTTTGTGATTCTTCTAGAGTCAAGGGTGACCGATCTTTGAGAGTCAACTGCAAAACTCCTTCTAACAAGTTCAAGTAGTGTTGGAGGACAGCTTCTTCTGAGAAACTAGGCCTAATCTTCTTGAATAAAAGGTTGAACCTATCATTGAAATCCCTAATGCCCTCGCTAGAGGCTTTGCAAATATTAGTGTATTGAGAGTAAAGGGAATTCATGCTTTCTTTTTCACACCAATCTTTCTGGAAGGCTTGTTCAATATGTTCAGGGGTTTTGATGCTTCCTTTCAAGAGTTTGTTAATCCATCTTCTGGCACTTCCGGTGAGTGAGCTCACAAAGAGCCTTAAAAATACATCGGGGTGTTTTTGTCCAGATTGATGAAACTGAAATGCATCACAGAAGTCGGTCCAATGAGAGTTTCCATAGGATCCATCTTCCCCTGAAAACTTAGGTATCCAGGACTCAACCTTCTTGGGTATATCATGTAACCCCCCTTGGGTGTTAGGTAAGCTTAAAGGACCAAATATTTCTTTATGAGACCATTTGGGAGAACTTACAGGGGTGACAAGATTTGTGGACGTCATAGTAGTAGATGAAGGTATATACTAACACCCCCTACGAGCCATCATTAGCTATTTGTGGAGTCGCTAGATCATTTTCTTGAAATCATCAAATAAAAGGGAAAACACCCTAGTGGAGTCACCAGATAAGCTTGTAAGATAAGGTTCTGATGCAAGGATTACCAAAAAGGTTTTTCATCTGAGGAGAATTGACTCAGTGGTCCCTGGCAACGGCGCCAAAATGTTATCGCTCAGTTTGTAGTTTAGGTCAAAGGCTAAAAGATAGAAGGTAAACTGGCGTAACATGAACCTTCCCCACCCAATGTCACCTTGATGGGGAGGTTCCTTCTATTTATGGAGGTTATCTCAGGGGAGACGTCCCCAAAAACCTGGGGTTTGAAAAGGCAGAAAGTATAAGGTCAAGTGTTAGAGTTCCCTTCTCATAGGTTACCACCAGAGTCAGACAGTCCAGCTAATCAGCCAATAAATGAAGTGTATGCCTTATTGAAAACACCTACCCATAACAAGACAACAACAACACAATATATATATTTGCAGGCTATAACTCAAAGGGTTAGTACTTCATTGACTATCTGATATTATTAATAAGCAATGTACTACAATAGATGTAAAATGAATTCAACGTTTTGTTAATTAGCTATGAAAGATCATCAATTCATCAATATCTAAGGAGATGACTAAGCCAACAATATGTCCAATCAACAATTTACTCAATAAATGCTTAAAATCATCGTTAGTTGCTTATATCCAACTTTTGCTGCATCAAGATGAAATATCCAACTATGACGTCAACCCTAAATAGGTTAGTTTGTTAGTTAGGGTTTGAAAATTTAAATTTTTGAAAGTAGTTTTGTACACTAAAACTTCAACGTTGGAGATCAAATATCAGTGCCTTAGGGTATATGGAGTCAAAAGATAAGGGCACAAGATCTTGAAAGGATGATGACTCAAAGACTAGAAGGTAGGGTTCTATGGTGCTGCAAAGGCAGGGCCCTAGAATCAAAACCCTAGGGGAAAGAGGCTCACTCCACTGTTTCTTAAGCAAGGCCCACTGCTCTTTCCTCCTTCTCTAAATCAACTTGGAAAAATGGGTAGCCTGAAGAATAAGTCTAAGGGAGAAAGTGTTGAAAATACAAGGCTTTCAAACCATAGAAGGTGAAAACCCTAGGTGTAGGCAACCTAGGCCTAGGACGTCTCCTTTTTTCAACTTATTAACTTCAACGCTAGCTCAAGGGAAGAAACAAGATAAGTGTAGCAAAGACTAGGCTTAATCTCTTTCCTTCAATGGCTGAAAAATATCTCTCTCTAAGGGGACATGTAACAATGACCTACTTGTGTGCTTCTTACCTAGGGTTTTAAATCAATAATACAATAAGCAAATGAAAGAAATTACACCTACAACCATTCAATTAAGAAGTTTTTCAAGAAAATTTACTTACATGTCATGAAGAAAAGCATAAGCAAACCCTAGTTGTAAACCTTCCTTGAGAGAAATGCCATAAAATGCCAAAAATATCCTTCCAATAGCAAGTGTGCCTCACTTATGCAACAAATATACCCAAGAAGGGCGTAAAAATCAGATCTCACTTGGGTGAGTGAATTCTGTTATGTCAAAATGAGGGAAAACATCCTCAATTTATATCATCCAATGACCTTTAATTAAAATTAGTTCATTAAAACAACCGACAAGGCTAATAACTAAAAATCATATTATTTTACATTAAACTGCTAAAAGAAAACCCTAAATGAGCAATGAGCAAGATGTCTAGCCCATTTGAGGGAGACGTTGGCCCTTTTTAGGGAAAATCACAGCACTGGATGACAAACGTTGGCCCTTTTTAGGGCAAAACAGGGCACTGGATGACAAACGTTGGCCCTCTCTGGGCCTCCAAACTCTACCACACGTGTGAAACTGCCCTGTAAAGTTGCCATGCGCTGGAGGTGACATCAAGGATCTATGGAGGACGTCTAGGGTAAACAGAGGGACACGTTCCACCTGCAGTGGGTCAACCCCCTAGGGCTAGGCTCAGCTAAGTCATCCTAGATGAAAATGTCCTTCTTCTTCTCTCGTGCAAAGGCTCGACCAATCATTGTCCTGTCTCTACCCCTGATGAGGTCACAACAACCATCTGATGGGATCTTCAGCCCCATGGAGGTCCGAACTAATCATCTCCCCATGTGTACTGGTCCACCTGGTACCTGTTCATTGGGCATGGTCCTGTACATCAAAAAATTCGCCCTCCATGGGCTCATTAGTACTCGGGATCATAGCAATGCCAATCATATTTCATCATTAATTTTATCAAATTCATGCATAAAACCCCGAGCATATCATCTAATAGCTAAAAGATATTACAATGACCTACTATACAAAGCTGAAGAAAAAGACAAAGTGCCCCATTGGGCCAGCATCCATAAGAAAAGGAAAGTTCCCAAGGGATCTCATCCAAGCCATGTAACACGAGGTGGTGTGGTCAAAGGATGTCTAGACATAGTGGAAGATAGGGGTGATATTATCCGTGGGTGCCTTTGTAGGAGGCAAGTTGTACCTGTCATGGATGCAATTCTTTCCAAGCCCTTTATTGCCTTTATTCTTTCTTTTTATTTCAAGGTCTAACTAGAGGACACTACCTTGGCGTGGTGACTAGAGCTGACAGTGTTACCCATGCGTACTTTCACAGAGATGATAAGGCTGGCTCGTTATGAGACCCCCTTTCCCTTGGCCTTGCAACCAAAGGTCACTGTCCTGGCGTGGTAACCAGATAATGGCAATGTCATACTGCTAGGTACCTATGAACATAATGGGTTGACTTGTGATGAGACCCCCCATCCTCTTGGTTAGGTCTTGTTTTATTGTTATTTTTCTTTGGGTCCCTCTTGTTTCTTATTGAGAGGCCTTTTATCGCATTCTTGGGGATCCCTAGGCGAGGCATCTGTAGGTTTTATTTTTTTATGGCTTTTATCTCTTACCAGCTGATTTTACCCCTTGGGCCTTTAGCCCCTTCTTCCCATGGGATAAAGTGTAACCCCACAAATAAGTCATCCTAATGTCCAGACTAGGGGAATGGGATAGATGAATGGNAGTCATCCTAATGTCCGGACTAGGGGAATGGGATAGATGAATGGGAGATAAGATGTAAAAATGATAATATGATGGGAGCAGACGATGGCTCTTCAAAATCCCCCCTGGTGGCTAACCAAAACCCATGGATACAAGCTTGCTAGGGTACCCCGTTAATCCCCCCAACCATGTTCAAGTTGGTTAGTGTAAGATCCAAGCAGTTGTCAGAAATGAAAGGAATCTGATGCATATATCTAAAAGTTATAATGATCAAACATGACCCATACCATGATACCTGGACCAATTACCTCATGGAGCAAGAGTCTTCTCCGATACAAGTCCAAGCCGAAGGTGATGGATGATACTGTTGTTGACAGGACAATTTTGATGAAGGAGAAGAAAGATGGGCCCTCCAGGGCCATGCTCAGGTCAATACTGCTCTCAGTACTCCATGTCTAGGACCTGTGGGCCTCGAGACATGATATCCTAGTTATCCCTCGAAATTGGGGATAGCAAGTCCTTGTAGAAAATGACATCATCAAGAACCTGATATATATCATCAACCACCTGTCCATCCATCACCTCACAGGCAAATTTGTTTTTGGAGTATTCCACCAACAAATGATCTTTCCAATCTATACAAGCATCCATCATCGAACACCCTGCTGGCCTCCTAGACAAGGCATCTCCTACGATGTTCCTTTTTCGCTTGACATACTCAATGTCAAAGTCAAAGGCTTGGATCTTTGAAACCCACTTCTGCTATCTCTCACTACGGTCTTTATGATCTAGGAAATACTTGAGACTATTATGATCAGTTTTCACTACAAATATGCTCCTACCAGATACTGCCTGAATTTGGTTAAGGCATGCATGATCGCTAGCATTTCCTTGTTGTAAATAGGATAGTTTCTCTCTGACTCATTGAGATTTCTACTCTCAAACACAATGGGTCCCCCCCCCTGCATCAAAACTGCTCCAATCCCCACCCCTGATGCGTTGCACTCTAAGACAAACGGTTGCGAGAAGTTTGGAAGGGCTAGAACATGGCACATGCTCATAACCTCCTTCATTTTATCAAATGTCTATTGTGACTCATCTGTCCACTGAAAAGTACCCTTCTTGGTCAAGATTGTGAGTGGTGCTCCCAACTGTGAAAATCCCTTGAAGAACCACCTGTAGTAACTACATAACCCAAAAAATCCCTTCAACTCTGTAAGGTTCTTGGGTGTTGGCCAAACCAGAATGTCCCTAATCTTCTCCTAATGAACCTGTACTCCCTGCTCATTGATCATATGCCCCAAGTATAGTAGTTCTCTCATGACAAACTCACATTTGGATTCCTTGGCATATAATGACTGTGCCTGCATAATGCTCAAGACCTCCTCCAAATGTGCCAAATGTTCATCCCATGTCCTGTTGTATATCAATATATTATCGAAGAATACCAGAAGGTACTTCCTCAACTGTCCCCTAAATATGTGGTTCATGCAAGACTGGAAAGTGGTCTATGTGTTGGTCAATCCAAATGGCATGAAAAATAACTCAAAGTGTCCGAAATGTCATCAGAATGCTATCTTCTCAATGTCCTTCTCCCTGATGTTGATCTGATGGTATCATGACCATAGATCAATCTTAGTGAAAAAAACTGCACCATGTAAATTGTCCATCAGCTCATCTATGCATGGACTCAGGTACCAATTCTTGATCATTTTCTTGCTGAGCACTCTCTAATCGATTCACATCCGTAACGTGCCATCCTTCTTCAGTACCAAAATGACTGAAGATGCAAAAGGACTCATGCTGGGTCTAATGTGCCCCATCTCAAGAAATTCTTTGATTGCTTTCTCAATCTCATCCTTGAATTTCTTGGGGTGCCTATAGGGTTTTGTGATCACTGGTGTAGCCCCTACCTCTAACTCAATCATGTGCTCAAATCCCCTGTCGAGTGGTCTCCCTGGTGGTATTGGCCCAAATACTAGCTCATATTGACCCAAAATCTCTCTGATCTGTGGACGGTAATGCTCCCTACCCTCTGAATCCTTCTGTGTGGTGATCAAACACTCTGCTGCGTAGGCCACATCACCATGAAAAAAGATCCACTCCATCCTCTTTGTCGATACTGCTCGAGGTGCCCCTGTAGACATGCCTCTCACCACAACTCTCGATCCATTGGCATCTCTGAAGCTCATGGTCAATGTCTTATAGTTGAACCCAATCTCCCCCAATGAATATAACCACTGTACCCCTGTTATCGCACAGTTTGTAGTTAGGATAAAAGATGGATGAAAAGAGGTCAAACTGGCATAACTGAACCAACCCCACACACTGTCACCTCGATGGGAAGGTTCTTTCTATTTAGGGAGGTAAGGCCCAGGGGAGACGTCCCCGATGACCTGGGATTTTGAGAAGGAAAAATGTTTTAGCAAGGCTAAGTGATAATAATCCCCCTCACAAGTGACCACCTGATCAGAAAGTCCAGCTTATAGACAACAAAGATAAGCGGAAGTAATAACCAATATGATCACCTGCCCGAGACAAAGCAACAATAAAACTGCATGTGCAATCTTGCTTGTTGGTTAGTACTTCATATAATCAATGACTTTCTTGACAATAAGCAATTGAGCAATAAATATTGACAAAGTCAATGTTTGTACATTAACAACGATTACAATATCACTTCTTCAATAAATGCAAAAGAAACTTGGCATTCAATGTAACAAATTAACACTTCATTATATAATGCCTTAACCAACCATTCAATTGCTTAAAGGTAAAACATTGGCTGCACAAAGATGTTTTTAGCAAAAGATGACGACAACAAGTCGGGTTAGAAGATTAGTCTTAGGCAAGGGTTAGTAAAGTTAGGGTTTGTTCAAAGTATTAGAAGTTGTTTTGAGATCACACTAAGGCTTAGATCAGTGCATTCCTAGGGCATATGGAGTCAAAAGGAGGATGCAAAACCTTAAGGATCAAATGATAATGGTAAAGGCCAAGGACAAGAGAGTTAAACCTTGAGGTGTTTCTATGGTAAGGCCTCAAGAATAAAACCTTAGGGGAGAGAGGCTCACTTCGGTGTAGGGGAACTAGGCCTCAGTTCTCTCTCCTCCTTCCTTAGCTCAATGGAAAAATGGATAGCTCAAAAGATTGCATAAAACTAATACAAGAAGGTTTGCAAGTAATGTGTTGCTATGGCAAGGCTTTACCAGGCAAACCCTAGGAAAATCGGCTCATCAAGGTGTAGGGGAACTAGGCCTTGAAGCGTTTTCTCCTTCTTAGCTCAACAAATAGGAAAATGACTATCTTGGAAGAATATGGATGCAGTGTTGCTATGGCAAGGCTCAATCCTCTTCAACAAGGGCTATAAAGCAAGAATAGAGTGTTGCTAAGGCAAGGCTCTATCTCACTTCAACAAATAAAATGGCTTAAAAACCTTGGTAGGGACATGAGACAAGGACATTCAATGTGTGCTTGTCACCTAGGGTTTAATTCAACAAATTTTAACCATAAATGAAAGAAAAACAATACTACAACCATTCAATTAAGACGTTTTGCAGAAATTTACTTACATTTAACCAAGAAATCATATAGAAAACCCTAGTTGTAATACCGTCCACCAAGATAAATGCCAAAAATGCCAATACAAGTCAAAAATGTCCTCCTTCAACAAGTGCACCTCACAATTTCAGCCATAACCCTAACAAGGGCGCAAATTTCAGACCTCACCAAGTGGTGAGTGAAAGATGATGATCAAAATGAAGTCAAAAACCCTCAATTTATACAGTACAATTACCTAATTTTACTTTTTAGGTCATAAAAAGGCCGACAATGGAAAAATACTAAAATCATATTGTTTTACATTAAATGCTTAAAATAAAACCCTAATCAAGCAAAAGAGAGACGTCATCCCCTCTCTAGGGTGACATTAGCCCCTTCTAGGGAAAATGCAGCCTCTAGGAGAAAAACGCTAGCCCTCCTTGGGCTTCTCCAACCTGCCACATGTGTTGAACTACCCTGTCCATCTTCCAAAGCATCCATGAAGCAAGAATGATGTCATGGATTTCATGGATGATGTCCTAGGCCTTCCAAGGCCAATGTTCCAATGAAAAGGGGACAACCCCCGTAGGTCAAGCTCTGTCGGGGTGCCTTTGCAAGACGTCCTCCTTCTCTCCTGTGAAAACCCCGCTATCCTATCTCTACCCCTTGCTGGGGTCTCAGCATCTATCGAGTGGGCTCTTTAGCCCCATGGAGGTACGAACTGATCATCTCCCCATGTGTACCTATCCAACATGGTACCTGTCCACTGGGCATGATCCTACACATCAACAGTTACGCCCTCCAGGGGCTCATAAGTCACAAGGATCATAGCAATGTCAATCACATCTCATCATCAATATTATTAAAAATTTTCATAAAACCCCTATTATCCCATTTGAAAGTTCAAAGACATTATACAAGCCTACAATACAAGTTTGGGGAAAGTGACAGGGCATCCTATTGGGCTAGTGTCCACTGGAAAAGGAAAGTTCCTGGAAAAGACTTCATCTAAGCCATGTAAGTGGGTGATAAGGGATGTCCTGACAATGGGTACAGTGCAAGCAGGGGAATGAAAAGTTTTACCTGTGGGTGCACTGAGGCCTAGTTCCTCTACACCAAAGTGAGCCTCTCTCCCCTAGGGTTTTGTCCTTGAGGGCTTGCCATAGCAACACTTCAAGGCTTGACCATCTCGTCCTTAGTCTTTCTATTATATTTTGATCCTTCAGCTTCTGCGTCCTCCTTTTGACTCCATTTACCCTAGGAATGCACTAATCTAAGACCTAGCTTGTGAGTACTATGATCAAAACAACTTTTAATACTGTGAAGAAAACCCTAATTACTCTAACCCTAGCTTAAGACTGACCCTACTAAATAAATGTTGTCGTTATCTTTCTCTATTAATATCATTGTGCAGCTATTGTCCTACTTGTGAGCAATTGAATGGTTATTTAAGGGCATTACTTGAATGAAGTATTAATTGTTACATTGAATGCCATGTTCTTTAGCATTTATTGAAGAAGTAATATTGTACATCGTTGCTATTTTACAAACATTGACTTCGTCAATATTTATTGTTCAATTTCTTATATATTAGACAATTATTAATTATATGAAGTACTAACCAAGCGAGTAAGCTTGAATATATCTATTTCTTGTTGCTTTGTCTCGGGCAGGTACATCTCATTTTGGTTATACTTCTCTTTATTGGCTGGTTAGCCGGACTATCTTCTTGGTGGTGACTTGTGAGGGGGGAATTTATCTTTTAGCCTTCAATCCTTTGCCTTCTCAAAACCCCAGGTCACTGGGGATGTCTCCCCTGGGCCTTACCTCCCTAAATAGAAAGAATCGTCCTATCAAGGTGACATTGGGTGGGATTGGTTCAGTTATGCCAGTTTGTCTTTTTACATCTATTTTTTATCCTAACTACAAACTGTGTGATAACAGGGCCATTTAAAGTCAAACAAACACCTCTTAAGTAAGGGTATTGAATACCCCCTTCTTTATACATCTTCTGACATTGTAAGCAAGCCCAAGAGAGTCTCTAGGGTTTGCATTTCTCAAACATTTTAAAATTTTTGCGTTTTTAATTTCTAGTTTTCCTACACCTAGGAAAGAGTTTGGCCAAGCCAACCATCCTATATCGTAAGGCTAGTTGATTAGTTTTATTTTCATCGTTGTCATTTTATTTCTAGTTTTCCCCACTTTTCCTTAAGACAAGGTTGTGTGGCTAGGATTTAGTTTCTTTCCAAGTCTTTAATTCTTTATTTGTTTGCCTACACCTAGGAGAGTGTTTGGCCAAGCCAACCATCCTAAATCGTAAGACTAGGTGATTAGATGATGGTTTATTGCTTCTAGTGCTTGTCTTTCATGATTTATTTTTAGATCTTAGAAGTTCATTTCATTTCTTTGCTTAAGCCGTGGAGGCATAGTAACTTACTTGTGTTTTTCAAGCATTTCTTTTCTTTCCAAGTATTTTCTTTCCTTTCAAGATCAATCACTTAATCTTTTTTCAAATTTCAAGTAATTTCCTTTACTTCACTTGCAAACACTTGTACATTCAAGCATCTTTACTTTCTTGCAATTTACTTTTCAAGCACTTTACATTGCAAGCACTTAACTCAACCTAACTTAACTAATTCTTAAGGCTATGTTGACTACCTCTCCAACACATGTGGTCAAATCCATCTTCCATGAAGAGATGCATCATTAGATGCAAATTTGTTGAATACTTTGGGTTCTACAGGGCATGTTTGGCCCAACCACTTCTTTTTGTAACTAGAATTTCTGCACCTCTGCATGGGTTAATAATGTAGTAGGTCTACATGAGTCATGTATAGGTCAGTTACCTTGGGATCGGTTCACTGGGAGAGTTCCTTTCACCGAGGTTTTTTTATCCTAAGGTTATCAATTGGGATTTTTAGCCTTATTGATTTCCCTTGAGTTTTTCCCTCACACTTGCAACAATTCCTCCAAAGTGGTGAATGACGTTCTAGTGGGTTTATATTTTGGTAACTATTATAGGGAATCATTGTAAATGAACATGCAAGACATCTTAGAAATTTTCGCGGAATTTTGTCGAGTCTAGTATAGTTTTTTTTAATTAATTAATTTTTAATTAAATTTCCCTAAGTTTGGAGGTTTAATTATTTAATTAATTAATCATTTTTGAGCAATAATTGTAAAAACTAGGTCCTTGGACTTTTGATAGGGGTATTTGTGCTCAAAATAAATGGAATAGCACCCCCCCACATCCATGGACCAAGTTTCATCTCAGTCGGACAACTTTAGCCATGGGTTTGTCCACTTGGAGTGTCAGTCAGTCTAAAACAACAATTTTAATTGCTAAAGTCCAAACATGACAAAAATGTAAAAATTGTAATAATGAGTTAGAGGATGTAAAATGATGGAATAAAGGTTAGAGAGAGACCCCCTAAGCATAACATTACCCTTATAACCTTTTCCAACCTCTTCTAACCCTTTACACCCTCTTTTCACCAAAAAGTTATGGCCCCCTAGGGGGATTGATGTTTTTCCTTGGTGGTGGACATTGTGACTTAAATGGGGCCCCCTATCATGAGTTATGACTCCATTTAACCCTCACATCACCTCCTAGGGTGATACCACTCTCATTTTTTCATTAATCCCCCTCCATTCCTTGCATTTCCCCCTTTTGTTGCGCCCTTCAAGGAGAGTTACACCCCCCTCTCGTGGTTCTCCAAGAAAAATAATTTTTAATTGTTGGGGCCTCTTCCTCTCCCTTGGCACAAATCCCATAGCCTTCCCACTTTATTTTTGTGTCATCCCAACACTCCCACACCATTCTACACCCTAGATCTAAGATCTAAACCCTAGATGGTGTGCCCTAGCCTTGAGATCTACTCTTATGCTTGGTGGTGGACACTTGGCATTGATCCAAGAGAAGTAGATTTGTCTCTCC
>SNQJ01S0114718.1:15562-28859 GCA_010110895.2 Picea sitchensis
CATCTCAACCCTAACCCTAAATCGAAGTAGATAGGTGGGTAGAGGTAAGATCGAGCCAAAAGGAATGGGAGTTTATTGTTAATGGTGTATTAACCCACCAAACAATTCTTTAATTAGTGCTTTAGTTTATTGTCATGTGGTGATTATCATTGGAACGGTCATCCTTCACATGTCATATAATTTAGTTCTACATGAAATTGAAAATCAAATTCTACTATAAATAGCTGAAATCAAAGGCTTTGTGGTAGCATTAAAGCAACAATTCACAAATGCAATTGTAAATCTACGAAATTCTTGATTTTCATAAAAGTGATTAGGCAATGGCCTTCAATGTAAAACCCTGAATGAATTCATCTAGAGCAAGCTAAAAGAGGAAGAATTCGATGTGGAAATGGAACATGAACTAGGAAGGTCATCCAATTCTTACAATTTTGGATGATGTTGTTAGCGGTTATGCTCAATGCTGATTTAAATGTATTTTTTTTTTTTTTATAAAGGAATTTGTGAATTTTAAACATTTATTATAGAATTTATATAGCATAAAGAAGCACTTGGTAATTTTGCACAGGAATAAGGTCATTCTCTGTGTTGCGATTATAACAAGTTTTGTATGGAGTGGATTGTGAATGTGTATCTTCTTCTATGATTTTACTCTGGAACTTTACTATAGTGCTATATTTGTTATAGCATTTGTTTTTTATGTTTTTATTGGAACTTTATTATAATGTAATTTTTGTTGTAGTATTTGATAGAGTAAAGAAAATAAATTAAGTTGATTTTTTAATTAAATGTTTTTTAATTTTATCAATTTTTTAAAATGATATTTTCTTTATTAATGTTAAAAGATGTTGTGATTTTAATAATTAAATATATTTAATATTTAATTTTTAATTTTTAATTTTTTAAAATAATGAATTCTTGTTTTTAATGTATAAAATTATTTTTAAATTAAAATAAAAAATAAAAAAATACACTATAAATGTTAATGATGAAATATATTTTAATTTTTATTGTTATTTTAAACAATAAATCTTAATTAGTGAAATTGGATTCTTATATTTTTTTCATTATTTTTTAAGAAAATTAATGATTTGATTTTATCATAATTATCATGGTTTTAGAGTTATCACAAATATTTTTAAAACAAAATAATAAAATATTTTTCTTAATAAATATACTTTAATTTTAATTTTTATTTGTTATTTTTTTTAAAGTGAATTTTAATTACCTAAATTATTGTATTGTACTTTTATCATTGTTTTTTATAAAGTTAATGATTTTCTTTCATCATTACTATCATGATTTTAGAGATATAACAAATTAAAAATAAAATAATATAAAAAAATTTATTTTCTTTTTTATAATATTTTTTGAAATTTTAGAAGGTTAGTTACACATTTTTCACTCATCATTTAAAAACTATATTAGTTTTACATTTAAAAAATCATACTTTTAAAATTGTATTCACATCTTTCCATCATTTCTTTGAAAATCATATATATAGATAGATAGATAGATAATGAGTGAGTGTTCTTAAACATGACAATAGCTTTCTCATACAACTTTATTGTAGCCCTCAACTGGGAAGGCACTTTTATCTCTTCCAATGTATTACAAAGGTTTTCCTGGGAACGTGTCAAAAGCTTTTCTAATTTATTTATTTTTAAGTAAAAAAGGGGAGGATCCTGTTTATATTACTATTGCATGTTTACAGAGTCTGGTAATGCCGCCAACTGTCCCGCCTACTAAGAGGAAACCAAGACAGTTGGCCTTAAGATGCCATCTATCTTCAAACAAACAAAATTTTGCCAGGCTGTCGTCCTACTCGGAGGAAACCAGGACGCACAACCAGAATGTATTCAGTCTAGTCTCTAACAACCTAACWRCTAACATAGCTAGAGTCCACTGCTAAGAGAAAATGCAAATTAGAAACATTCACATAACCTTTGGACCAGGCAAATCGYCATCATCATCCTTCTTTCGCCATCCTGCTGGAATCGCATAGGCTTGCGCGCATGTAGGGCACTATAGTCATGGGGATGCTCTGGAGTGTGCTGCATACATCATATCAAGGCGATGATCGATTTGAATGGCTTTGAAGATTTGGTCATCCACCATACTGCAAGTTTCGAAGAGGAGCTCGAGACAACTTGGATTGTTGTAAGAAGGTTGGTCCTCCAATTCCTCCTGAACAGTCAAGAGGGGATTTGGCCCTTGAGCATGGGTTCCCTCCTTTTCTGCCATAGCTTTGTTGAGCTTCCCTACTGGCTGACTGTGCTATTGGGTTGTTGTCTCTGGGGGTGGTCCGCTTGTTGGGTTTTTCGTTTTGTCTCCGATGCCCGACACTTCTTCCTGAACGTAGCAAATTATGAATTCCTTTGCCTGTTCTTCTTCCTTGCATCTGTGAGAGGTTCCGGGATCTGGAAGCTTGGTCTTGTTTCCAAAAGCCGTGGGGGGATTCCAATTGTTCGGGACGGTGAAGATGAGGTGTTTTGGACAGTTCTGGATGGATTCATCCGGAGCGGTCTCCTCCACATATGCCATGGGTGGTGTTTTATGTCTCCCATGTTTCTTGGTTGCCTGAGCAGATGCAAGAGCCAACGCTCGCTCAAAGACCTTATGCTGCTTCCTGCGAGAGTCATAGGCATACCACGTCGCGCCTCTGTGAGGCTTTCCTCGTGCTCTTTGCATGTGGAGGAGCTGAGCTAAGTCCGGGGGATTGATGGAGAGATTATCCCTACTCTAGCACCCCACAAATTGAATTTGCAAATGCATCGCATTACCCTTTAGACAATTGATAAGGGTGAGGTTGATTGTGACAGTGGTGACCATTAAAGCTGAGTGCTTAATGCTCTGGTGTGTCGTTCCCTTCGTGTGCTTGAGGGGACTCATCAATTGGGTGTGACTGCACAGGCGCCCTCCCAGCTTTAATGGTGAGAGGATGGGAGGCGGTGGCCATTATTTATGGCACTGCCCGTCTCATTGCCACTTGGCCTGCTTGCTCGATGTGGCACCCCATCCGAGGGGCTTTTCTAATTTCAACAAAACAACAAAAAAGATTATTTTTAGTATTGTGGAACTCCTTGCAATGATCCTAAATGTAACATTATGGTCCACACTTGAATGATATTTCCTAAACCCAGCTTGGTCTTTAGCTCTTTTACAGTGACTTTCTAGCCAAAGGCTAATCTTCTTTTTCAAAATAATTCCATAAAGCTTGGCTAAATCGGGCTAATAATTTAATGGTCCTATAATTACAGGGAATGTTTCTATCCCCATGTTTAAAAATAGGAAAAATGAAGATTTTCATCTATGGTTCAGGGAATCCCTGCTTGACTACTAAATTGAAGAGCTTGTGTATGAGGGATGAGGATAGGTCCTCAAATTTTTAAAATTTCAGCTTGGTAGTCTTCAATGTACATTCACAACATTCATAAACAATACATACAAATACAATCACAAGTATTTTAGTATATTCACAAAGAGAAAAAAAAAACACTCAAACAATTCACACAAATGCATTCATATATACAAAAAAAACAATAAAAAATACATACAAGTACAATCACAAGTATTTTAGTATATTCACAAAGAGAAAAAAACAACACTCAAACAATTCACATAAATGCATTCATATATACAAAAACAATCAAAAATACATTTGTATATTCACAAACAATGCAAACATCATTCATAAACAATACACATAAATACAAACAAATAATAAAAACACATTTCAAAAAACATACAAGTAAAATTCAAATGATATATTTATATATAAAAAACAAGTGCAAGTGCATTCATATATTCACAAACAAAGCAACAGTCTAAACAATGTATGAGTAAAGAGTAAATAATACATTTATTACAAACATATAAGTAAATATTTCAAAAACTTAATACATACATTCACATATATACAAATTTAATTAAAGTATAGTCCTACAATTACAAACAATTCAAAACAACACCTACAAACTAAGTATACAATCAAATATTATAGAATATATTCATATACATATAAAATCAAGAAAAACACTATTCTCACATCAAATATATAAAGAAAAAAAAGAAAAAAAAAAATAAAGATAAGAAAAGGATAAAAAAATAATGAAAAAATGATTTAAGTGGATGTATTTAAAATGATAATATATATATATATATATATATATATATATATATATATTAATATTAATATTAAGAAGAAAAAACAAAACATAAAAATAAAGATAAGAAAAGGATAAAAAAATATGAAAAAATGATTTAAGTGGATGTATTTAAAATGTGTAGAATGTATTTTGATGTATTTATGTGAGTATGAATAATTTTTCATATATATATTTATGTTAGGAAATGTGTAAAACTTATTTTGATGTGTATAATTTATGTGAGTATAAATAATTTTCCATGTGTATTTATGTTGGAAAATGTGTAAAATATATTTTAATGTGTATAATTTATTGGAGCATGAATAATTTGCTATATGTGTTTATGTTTGGAAATGTGTAAATTTGTATTTTGATGTATATAATTTATGTGAGTATGAACAATTTCTCATATGTATTTATGTTTGGAAATGTGTAAAATGTATTTTAATGTTTATAATTCATGGGATCATGAATAATTTTCCATATGTATTTATGTTGGAAACAGATACAAAAATATAATTATAAATTTAATGTAACAAAAGGTTTTTTTATTGCATGAGTAAAATATGTTAAAATGAAGGAAAAACAATTTGAGTATGTATGTCTTAATAAGCGATGATTTAATCCAACTTAGTCTTGTGCAACCTACAACATGAAAATGACATTATTGATATACAAACATTCATAACACAATGTAATATAATTAAATGTTTAACAAAAATCTAAAAATCATAATGTGATATAATTTATAAATATGACATAATTTACCAAATTCAATATAATAATTAAATTTCATCGGGTATTTACATCTTAAAAAAGATTTAGAACTTTGAAATTTACATAATAATAAAAAAATATAATTATATGAATACTTAATTTCAATAAAATTGATTTTAACAAATAACTAATAAAAAATATGTTAATAAATTTTATTAAATTAGTGACTAATAAAAAATATGTTAATAACTAATAAAAATATGTTAATAAATTATTAAATTAGTAAATAACTTTTAAAGTAAAATTTATACATAAAAGTATATAAGCATATGTAAAATTTGTTTAAAAAGGAAATGGATGAATGGTTGAAAAATTTGAACTACGGAAATAATGTATATAATTAAAATAATGCGTATGTATTGAGAAACTTTTGATAAAATTATGTTTCTTTATTATTTAGAGGAGATAAATAACACATACAATCACTACTTGAGACACGTGTATGGAAGGACTACTTGATACACATGTATGGAAGGAATGGTTATAGTTTTTTTTGTTGTTGTAGATGTTAGTACAAAGTTAGTGGTAAATGTTCTTGTAAATATTTAGCTATTTTTATACAAATCAAACAATTCTGGAAATTCCAATGATTGTGGATATTTAGCTAGTTATTTGTATACAAATCTAACAATCTTGTAAATCCCAATGACTCTACCATACCCACCAAAACCCACAAATTTGAACAAATTTACTATACTATATTATCATATGCATTTGTCTATGACATCACCAATATCTACCTAAAAATAAAATGTAGAATAACATTAGTTACACAAGAATAAAAAAAGAATAAATTCTTTTAACTTCTTATTAGGGAAATTGAGATTGATCTAATAAAGATTTAAAAACATGAAGAGGACATGAAGGCACATTCCATAACTTAATTCTATCATTTCATGACCCATATATCCTTTAACATGAAACTTAACTATTCCCTTTCATGAGTGAGATCTCCTCCAACGTGAAACAAAGAGGGATTGAAAAATATTAATGTATTACCCATAAGAATCTATAAAGGAAAAGGCTATCAATACCGGGGTTTTGGGAATAATATGGAGTACTCTATCATGAAATAAAGAGAGACAAAAAAAATATCAATATATTACCCATAAGAATCTATAAAGGCAAAGGTTATCAATATCGGGTCCATAAATTACCCATAAGAATCTATAAAGGCAAAGGTTATCAATATCGGGTCCATAAAATGTTTTGTTGGAAATAATATGGATTCTTATAACATGAAACAAAGAAGGACAAAAAAATATAAAACCAACAAGTACAAAAAAAAAATCAATATATTACCCATAAGAATTTGTAAAGGCGAAGGCTATTTATCATTAATATGGATTTTTTTTGGTCATTGCGAGTGATGAGATTTCCTCTCAATTAGATATTGCATGAGAATGGTATGGTAAAATATTAATTATCATAAAAGAATAATTTAGTCAAGTCAAATTGTTGAGCAGAGCGAGTCCCTTTTCCCACAAACAAAGGGGTCTCATACACCAATTTGGTATTTGGCTTGGTTGTGACCTTAAAATCAGATTATTAAATTATTGTTATTATTAATGTAGTACAAAAGGGACAAAAACAAGAAACTATAATTAAAGATAGGTAGATCCAAAGTCTATAGATAATTAAAATGAAAAATTAAAGTCTGTGTTGCTAGGATTGGCACAGATCCAAGGTTGGTCGCAAATTAAGAGGAAAAATTAAAATGGGCGTTGTACGGATTGACACACATCAAAGTCAACCTGATTAAGAGGAAAAATTAAAATGTGTTGTTGGGATTAGCGAAGATCCAATTCGACCTGATTAAGAGGAAAAATTAAAATGTGTGTTGTTGGGATTGGCTCAGATCCCTTTGTTTCCTTCTCTTCTTCCAAAATTGTATTCCATCGTACGTTATTTAATTGTGATTTAATCAAATTGGATTAAAACTATGAAATTCAAGTGCCGACATGGGATGCGAGAAATTAATTGTGGTTTGTAACACCTAAACTATGTATGTTTTTACCAATCGTTTTTCTTCCAAAAGGGGAGTAGAGGCCCCTGGCTGATTCTAGTAGTAATCCTCCATCTAAACATTGGGAACATGTTGGCTTTTTTCATTCAGTCATCCTTCAAATAGATCCACAAGTACTATGGTGGAGTCATAACACTCAGGCATTCCATTCTTTTATGACTACCCTTCTCTAGTTCTTTAAAGAAACTAGTGTATTTACTTGGAATTCATACAAAGCCAAGAGGCCCATCCAAGCTTGGACCTAAAGCAATAATTGGCCAAGGGACCCCTGAAAACTACTACATTGAAGAACATCAAGAGGTAGCTCTATGTTATGAATAATTAATCTCTGTGAATAACATCACTATTAGCACCATCATAATTTAACATAATCATTATTGACATGCACTCATCCATATATGTAATATTCGATTATTTTGCTAGAAGTGCTTCAAAAAGAGCATTGAGACAAATAAAACAAGAGTGATGATACAAATACAACAACAGTATATGTGAAATATCTCCCTCCATTCACTCTCTGCACTCTTTTATGAAAGGCAATTAACTACCTAGAARCAATATCTTGAAATGCTTTCTCTATGTAATTTTGGGGAGACCACTATGTGTGAAGCTCGTTTATTGTTTGATTAATTTTATAGGTTACCATGCATGAGATGGAATCCTTCTAGAAGATAGAAGATCAATTTTTTATTCACAACATGAAAAGGTTATTTTATTCAAGGCATGCAAAATGTAACATCCCACTCTTGCGCGCACATGATTTGACTTATTCTTTAGGGACACTTGCGTGCAAGTGATCCGGTTTTGCATATGGTTGTTTGTTTCGCTTATGGATTTATATGATGATGTTGTTGGATTATGATGTTATGTTATTTTATATCTATGTATAAACATGTGTTATTGACGAGTTTCTCTTGAGTGTGCAGGACACTCGACAGATTTAGGATGTCGATGGAATTAATGGACCTCCTTGGACTCTTGATCGAGTCAGGGAGTGGACTGTATATGATTTGGGTATTTCTATTTATGCATATGTGATGTATGATCGGGTATATTATGATGTTGTTTATGGATCATTGACATTGTTTCGTGATGGATGCAGGCTGATGATTTCTTGCTAATCATACTCTCATAAGGAGTAAAGGGGCCATGCACAACAACTAGAAATTGAGGGAGAGGTGTGGAAGCAGCCCTGCCACAACCTACTAGCACTCCCACCATGGCTCAAATTGTAGGTTAACGATTATCTAGTTCGAGAGATCCACGATGTCCTGAGGGAAGACTGAGACAGTCGCTCACAAATATTCTAAGGGGTGTGCAATAAGGCAGGGTCCTTATTCCTTAGAGGCCCTTAGTCTCTCACAAGTTCACCCAATGGAGTATTGACTCCAAGGGTTGGAAAACTACAAAAATCAGTCAAAACATAGTTACCAACTTAATGAGAACTGTGACCTCAAAACGAGAACTCTAGCCCTTAAAACCCATATTTTTGCATAAAAAACATGAAAATCAACCCCCAAATCAAAAAGTGGTGCTACCGATAACACCATTTTTTGTAACTGGATCAAAATTACAATTTTTTTCAAGCATGGGTTTAAAGGATCAAATGGATGCTCAAACAAACTTTAAAATCAACCCCCAAATCAAAAAGTGGTGCTACCAGTAGCACCATTTTTTTGTAACCGGGTTAAAATTACAAGTTTTTTCAAGCATGGGCTTAAATGATAAAACAATAGCTCAAAAAAAATCTAAAATCAAGCCCCAAATCAAAACGTGGTGCTATCAATAGCACTAATTTTTCTAACCGGGTCAAAAGTACAACTTTTTTCGAGTATGACCTTAAAACATAAAATAATTGCTTAGAAAAACCTTAAAATCAACACCTAAATAAAAACATGATGCTACCCCTTAAAACCCATATTTTTGCATAAAAACAGAAAAATCAACCCTAGAACACTGAATGATTTTGGGCTCTAGTTGACTGCACTGACACTGAGAATGATGTGTCACCATATCTGATAATTATCCTTAAATGATAATTTAGAACCTGAACATCAGCTAAAACAGATGAAGACACAATGATAATAATGATCTATCAGCCTCAATTGATTAACAACTGACCACACAAACTCATTGATGAATTTTGAGGTTTATTAACTATTTTGTTTCAATGAGGAGAATTTTAAGATTAAATTAAAGATAACAACAACAAAAACTTAACAAAATGGTGAAACAAAAACTAAAAAGAAAATGAAAAAAAAAAAAAACAACAATAATTTAAAAAAAAAAAACATAAGTTTTTTTTTTTTTAAATAGGAATACAAACTATTCAAATTTATATATATATATATATATATATATATATAATTAAAAAATTAAAAAATAACAAATATTTGAAAACAATAAATTAAAACACCAAGAAAATAAAATATATATATATATATATATATATATATAAGTTATGGAGAAGTTAATGCATGTGGGTTAATGACCGTAATTAATAATTTTTGTCACCCGGCTTCAAAATACCAGACTTTGTCCAAATAACACCTCATCCAAAACATATATATATATATATATATATATTAAGCATATATATATATATGTGTGTGTGTGTGTGTGTGTGTGTGTGTGTGTGTTCTGTTATAACATATATGTTATATAGTTATACAAATATATGTTGAGAGAGAATATAACATATCTTATATAATATATAAATATATTGTCTTAGCAATGCTTATTTTTTCTTTGTCAATTTTGGCAAAACAAATAGATAATTTGATCTCTAGACTAGGGCTGATTACATCTTTATAATACCTTAATTTTCTTTTTCCTCTAACTCTTTTATCACATCACATTTTTTCCTTCTTTTAAATTTTGATTTGACGCTTTTTTTAATAGCATCTTTATTCTACAAAAATGGGCTCTTCCATGATTCCCCAATAGTTTAGCCAAGACCGGCCGCCTTTTATGCCATCCTCGCTTTAGTCAATGGTGGTTAAGGACTTGATTTTGAAGTAATTTTGAAATTAATATTTCTCCAGGCCTTTGAACAGGAATACATTTCTCCTCAAGGGATGGAACTGGAATAATATTTTTTCGCGGTTTTGAACGAGAATACCGCTTCCAGTTTTGAAATTAATATTTATCAGCGGTTTGGAATGGGCATACTAATTCTTTGTAGTTTTGAAATTATATCTCACGGTTTTGTATGGGGAATACATTTCTTTTTTCTTTTTTAAGTAGATATTTTATTTTATAAGATTATATATCTAGGGTTTTCAACGCCAATAATACTTTTTTTTAAAGGAGATATTTTATTTCTAAGATTATATATCTAGGTTTTGAACAGGAATAACTTCAGAAGTTTTTACCTTTTTACCCGTGAATAATCTCTCCTCGGTAGTTCTCCGATCTCTACCGCTTTCGTAAATTATTTTTTGTCTTCTTCAATGGGTTGAGAAATTGGACACCTAAAATGAGGTGAGTCACTTTACTTTGATTCAATGTTAATTTTATTTATATATATATATATATATATATATATATATATATATATATATATATATATATATATATATATATATATATATATATATAATTTTAAGTTTCCGTAAGTAAAGTTGATTTGAGAGATAAAGTCAATCTATCGGGATGGAATCAAGTAACCTCAGTGGTAGATCAATGGGGGTAAGTATTTAAGTTTGGTCGAGGAAAAAGGGTGATGTCACAATTTACGTCACACTGACGAAGAAATCTTACATGTACGATGGGAACACGTGTTGGCATGTAATTGGTTGAGACAATAGAGGGTATGTGCCCTTGTGGAGTTCAAATCTTGATAAGTTCTTTAATAGGGGGAATAAGTTTGTAAGCTGCGGAAAAGGAATGGTGGGTGTAAAGTGTAGGCAAACAATTTACAATCACATGACGAAGTTCATAGAGATAGGAAGGTGAGATGAAAGGTTATGCGAGTCCTTCAACTCCTCAGAAACTCAACAAACTCAAAAAATAATCTAAGTGTTGAGTGTTAGAACAAAGGGTTGACCTGTGATGAGTCCGCTAAGCCATGACCCCAAAAAAATCACCAAATAATCTAAGTGTGAGACTTCTCGATGGACTTATGAAGGGAGGTACAGAATTGTACATCTATGAGTCCACATAGATGGAAAATGGTTAAGTATTGAGACTTCTAAACGACCTATGAAAGGATGCTTATATAATTATGCATATGTGATTCCATGAGTTCACGAGTCTACTTAAGATGTAAAAATGGTTAAGTAACGAGATTTCTCAAGTGGACTTATGAAAGGAAGCTATAGAATTATGAGTCTGCAAGTCTGCAAGTCTTCCACCCACGAGAGTATGTCGGAAGAAGGTCCAAGTGGTGATGGTTGTAGGCATATGTGGACTGAAGTTCCACCATGGCAGGCTAGGCTAGTGAAACGTTAGGACCAGAGTGTCTCCATGTCAATTGGCACGAATAATGACACGTCACATGGATGCCACGTGGAAGTAAGAAATATGTTGCCTATGTAAACCTAAGAACTTCGAAAGGACATACCTTTCATTCCAGAGATCAAATTATGAGTGATCCGGATTTAGGAGTGGAAACAAACTGATTAACAGACTGAATACCATAAACACGGAGATATGAATAATAACACAGATATCCAGTGAACAATATCTTCTATTGAATAATGAAATAGGATGAAACTGTAAAACTGCAGAACTGAAACACGTGCTCAAATGGTGGTATCTAGCTCTGAGAAGAGATGTGGTTGCTACGCACATCCATCTGAGCAGAATGAATTAAAATGAGGCTCTAGAGGCCTTTTCTATATTACTCATGAATTCAAAAACCCTAGACATCCAAAAACCTAACCCTAGGAGGTGAAACGTCAAAAGTCATGTGGGCCCCTATGGCTAAGTTGGTACCTCAACTTCTCGAGGTCGTAAATTTTGCATACAACCTCTGTTTTAGGCACGTGATAGCCCGTTGGAAAGGTCTTTCAGAGACCTACACATTCCTCTATCAAACTCCAACTTTGTCTATAGTTTGACTCTGACGAGCCAATAAAACATTGTTTAGGCCTCCAAAACAGGCCTGGAAGTACAAGAAGATATGTTGACATGAAAACATACAAAATAAGCCAGTTGGATTAGGTAAGAGGCCACCAATATCCACCTGGAATATTTGTAGGGCTTTAGAGAACCCCATAAGTGTAGAACCCACAATTACAAAGAAGTAGAGAAGAACGTGCTAAACTAAAAATGGATAAGAGGATCTAGTTGGAATAGGTGGTTGGCCACCAATAGCCAACTGGATCAATCATCCCCCCTTAGGAAGCAATGGTCTCCATTGCATTGAGTTCCCCCATCAGGTGAGAAAACTTCTACTGGATTTGGCCCTGAGTGAGCCACTTGCCTTGGTGTAGGAGTTTCCTTGCCATGAAAACCCGATAAATATGGATCCTTTGTTGGTGAGTTCCCTTTACCTGTGTGTCCACTATCTGATCAGTGGATGCTTGTTCCATGCAGTCAGGTTTGAGATCTGTGGGTGTCAGTTGTTCTGCGATCTTTGAGGTGTCCAATAATGGTGGAAAATATGGTCGAAGGAGGTCCACATTGAACACTGGGTGTAGGCCAAGGAAGGGTGGAGTGTTGAGCTCAAAAGAATTTCTACCCATGGCCTTGGTGATAGTGTAAGGCCCATAGAGAAGTGGGCAGATATTCCGATGGGGCCCTATGAGACGCTCCTTATGAAAATGTAACAAGACTTTTTCGCCAACCTGAAACTGGTGTGGTACACTGTGTTGATCATGGTGTTGCTTGTACTTAGCATTGGATTTATGCAAAATCTCTCAGACTTGTTGGCAGATGTGCTGAATCTAGTCAATGAATCTGATGGCTTTTTTGATCGCAGACTGATCATGGGAAGAGTTTGTCTGTGTGCTGGCAAGAGGATGTGCAACATCAATTGGTCCTAAGGGTTGGAATCCCATCCCCACCTAAAATGGGCTATGGTCGGTGGAGCTACGGAGAGCCTTGTTGTAACTCTGTTGAAAATAGGGGAGAATCTTGTCCCATGTACGTAGATTCTTAGAGTTGTACATGCGCAGGATGTGCACAATCATCTGATTGATGACCTATGTTTGGTCATCTGTTTGGGAGTGGAAAGTAGTGGATTTTGTGAGCTTGGTGTCCAACAATGACCAGAGAATCGACCAAAATGTGTTGAGGAACCTGTTTTCTGGTTCGTAGATGATGGTTTATGGTCCCAAAGTGGACCCACACTCATTCAAAGAAGAGCTTGGAAGTATCTGTCGTTTTGATATTCTTTTTG